>JAQGBH010002337.1:0-25147 GCA_034698265.1 Sminthurinus aureus | reverse complement strand
CTAAGGATGTTTTAATGAGACCTTTCCCGTTTCAAGTTTCCAGGGCAGGGACAAACTTACTATTCATTTTATTGATTACTTTGAGAGTCGGTAGTCGGTATAAATATTTAAGTAATAGGTACTTCATAATATATTATATTTTATATTAGAGTAGAGAGTAGTTACTTTTGTATTTAGTAAGTAATACATTGCCTATTGAATATCGAATGTAATTTTGTTATCATCATTATTATTTTCAAACAGCATTGCAAATGAGAATTGTGTCTATTGAATTTTGAACTGAACAGCTCAAATCTCAACTTGAAGAATTAAGAATTCAGACTCTCGATCCGTTTCATTTCAAAGAACATAATATGACACATGGAAAAAAAATGTCCATGGATACCGTTCTTCATGCTTTGTGCGAAAATATGTATGTGCAAGTAAAAGTTTAAGACCTTTGCGTACATTATGTATACTAATGAGCTGTTTCCATGGTATTTTCATCAATTCAACGGGAGGTGAATTTTACAAAAGCCGTGTGTGATACAACCTATCGAAACTAGAGGAGTTAAGGAGGAATTAAATAATTAAAAAGGGAGAAGTCGGTCCTGATCCTGGGTTCAGAAAAGATTAACAAGGCTGGGTCACTGTCGACCTTTTTTCCTTCTATTGTTCATGCGTTCAAGCTCATTTGCATAAAGGAAAAAACAATAGAAAGGTTGACAGTGGCTGTGCGACTTAATCTCTTTAATTTTCCACTCTCTGCCCGGAGGGCTCCTCGGAATTTTACGTAAAATTCCGAGGAGTCCTCCTACACCAAGAAACTAGGAGCCAGACAAAATACCAAGGTTTTGCTTTTTGTTTAGCTTGTATTTACAGAGAACAATATTTTGCATATCAGTAAACAGTAAACAGTAAATCAGGGTCATTTATCACAGAATTGAGTTCTACTTAGCATAAAACATAATGTATGAAATTGGTTTCTGATTTTTAGCTGTTAAGTATAAATTAAAAATTAAAACAATCTCTAATTGTAGGACTAGCATACAATTATCTATATAGGAAGCAAAAACTCCTATACTTAAGTACATTCTATTTCTCTTTAGATTTTTTTACAAAAAATAAATACTCTTAACACTTGTACACAGGTTGTCATTTTACACACTATTTACTTACTTATACAAAAGTTGCAAGTAAATTCATGATTCATAATTCATGTGGTTTTTCCTATATACTATATTATATTGTATTTACATTACATGATATAGATACTTTTTGTTCACATTATCTCTGTCATTCTTATTCAATCAAAATCAAAGTACCTATTTAATATTATATTATCTACTGGATAAAAGAAAATCCGTACACACAAAAATACCAATCCACTCACAACTTTTTTGATTTCACTCCATTACATAATATAATTTCTTCATAAGCATTAATTTCTATCTTTATAATTTATAGTACTAGACTACTTATATCACCTTAGTCTATATATATAGTTTGTACAGTGGAACTTTATGATACATGATAAAATTGATTAAGTAAATCCTAGTACTTACATTGATTCACAGAATTTTATATAATATTATGCAAGTATATGCCCATTAAACACTCTCCACTCATTCAAATCTGAAAATTTGAAAGATGGTTTGTTCTAAAATTTAATCTACTCTCTATACTCTCTAAATATACTGCCTTCTCAAAAGGCTGTGGGCCGTGGGAAACATACTACATCTACTATAATAATAATAACAAAATGATCAATAAGTTAAAAGTACCTACAAAATTGCACTTGAACAACGCAATTACATTTGGACGATATGTTTTTGACTAGAGATTTTAAATCTTTTAAAGGAAATTGACTAATATGTTTAACGCAAACAAATAGTATTTCGTCTATGCTCTTCTCATTTCTGCTCTGCACCATGTCTAAAGCATGGTGCAGAGCAGAAATGAGAAGAGCATAGACGATTTGCAAAAACTTCGGAATGAAATTAAAAATCACAAAAGGCGTTCAAAGCTCAAAACTCCAAACTATAACAAATTAAAATAATACAATTGAATTGCCTTGCAGTAGAATCCCCCTGATCTCGTTTCAGTTTCCATGGTAACTATATGTAATATTATATGATATCAGGGATTCAATTTACTGCAAGGTAATTCAATTATTTTAATTGACGTAATAAGTAGATTTTTTGTAATACTGCTAAATCGTTGTTTGACTTATAAAATCACTTGATAAATAACAGGATTTTTCTTCTATTTCTGCTTGTTGCTGATTGTAAAAAATTTTACATTTTCACAAAGGCTGTGGTGAATCTGTGAATCTGATCTGAAATCTGAATATCTCATTTACCTTTTTTTAACTATATATTTTGCCTGTTTTAAAATGCCTTGATACTTTTACAGAAGGTTTCAGGCATTCTTCTTTTATACATGATAACATATAATATAGAATTATTTCTGTTAATGCAAGTAAAAAGTATCATTTCTTTGGCGATTTTTCAGGATCCAGAATCCAGAACATTAGGCATTTCATGTCGTAATTTTGTATTTTGTATAAATTGTAAATCGCTTTTTACTTTAATAAAATAGAAAAAAAATTCTATTTTGCAAAATAAACCTCATAATTAGCGTATACTGCATAATGCCCAATGCATAGTTTATATATATAACCTAAGCCTAATCCCTACATAATATAACAAAAGTAGGTAACAAGTCAACGTTACATACTTTTCTCCAAAAATTTCTCTCCATACAAATTAAAATATTTTAGAATTATTTAATATAGATGCTCTCCTCTCGCTAATACTTTAAATCTAATTTAGAATAATAATATCATAATAATAATATCTTTCACATGTACAGTCTATTTTGTCTATTTTACAGTTGAATATTTTGAATCGTGATTAATTAATTATTATGATAATGGTTATGTTTTTTACTTTTTCCCTTAGTTCCGCTACTACTTTTACTTACAGATTTTTTTGAAGGACGAGGCGACGTGGGGTAGTACGTGTAGCAGTAGAAATGTGTGAAAAGAACAACGAACGTGAACATGTACAACATTAACCAAAATAGGATAAAACGAGGATAGTTACAATTAGAACACATGGCCGTGATGCAGTGAATTATTGTCGCCAAAAACTGGAGCTGGAATTAATAAATAAATTTCAAAATGTTACATTCAAAAATGATAAAGTATAAAATAGAAATAATTTATATTTTCTCAAAAAACAAGTATATTTTTTCTTACCATTTGCATGATAGTCACAAACTTTTTGTACGGAACAATTTCTTTCTTTCCAAATCGACTGGTATTAACTTTAAAATAACTGTACATCACCACATGAACCCAGCTGCAGAAAAAATGAATCAAGAAAAACATGAATATTCGTTTAAAAAAATTGGACAAAAATACATGTTACTTGATACTAGACATTAAATTACCAATTGATCATTGCGATGAGTGCAGCTGAAAAAAACAGAGAGAAACAGAGAGAGAAAAGAGTCAGCTATTTAGAGATTCTATATTATAATTGATCAAACTGGTTTAAGAGTATTCTGTTAGCTTACTACTTCCACCAGGAACGAATCTAGCCCCAATAAAACAGGCAACGACAATGGTTGAGTGATGATACACCTGAAGAAAGGTTAGTGGTTTTCCCTTCTTCTTCAAAATTAGCCAGATGGAATCAAACAATTCCACAATTTTTGACAGGAAGAAGAACCAAATGAGTCTAGCAATGCTCATTTCATGGTCATCATGATCCGCACTCACAGGTTGACATCTCCAGTTGTAGCCCGCGTGATAAATGTGCCATAGAAGTAAACTACCCATTATGCCATTGATGGTGAGAAGGGCCATGTTATAATGATGTAAATACTGCACAAATGTGATGCTATATAATGTCTGCATGACCCATCTTTTACAAAATAGGACTATAATTAAATACAAGACAATTATTGACAGCACAGGAAAGGGTGAACTCATCAAGAGCCAATCATCAACTCGAGGGTCTGCAGACAAATTAATAAATAGACAAATGAATAAATCAGTAATCATTAAACGTACATAAATTGTCAATTATAATAAAAAAATATGTTTTGAATTGACAGGAAATTACTAATTATTACTGACCCGCGTGACTCCAGGCATAGTCATATAAATTTTTGAGCTCCTCTATTGACGATGGAATTTTTTTTGCCGGCCCAAAAATCGTCTCCATTCTCCTCTCTTTCTTTCTTTTTTACTTTTCACTATCAACTATTTATCAGTATCACTTATTATGCTCCTATTTACTGTTTAAGAATAAAAATTGTGGGAATTCTAAGCACTTATTAAAATAATTGAGACTAGGTTATGGATTCTGGATTCTAGATTCAAAGAATCCCCTTTTGGTATGTCGGGAATTTCTCCTTGTTTTTTGAAGGGAGCCGCTTGTGAGAGTCTGGATTTTTTTTGGAGAAACATTATTTCACACTGGATACTGGATACTGTACTGGATATGCTGGAATAGGCAGTGTAAAGTCAAAAGTGTACAAGGCAACAATTTGGCAACATTTACGTCTCCATCCTTTCACCCACCTTTCCCATACCATACCAAACAACATACAAGCGTATTATATGGAGCCATGAGAGCTTTGTGCATATTTGTTTAACTGTATATTTAGACCGTAGATGTATGTGGAGAAAGAGAGCGGGGAGTGAAAGCAGCATGTTTCATGTTCTAGTCGAAATTCAAAACACCAAACACCAAACTCCAAACTCCAAACTGAACTTGAGTAGATTTTCCGGGTATTTAGATAGTTGATATATAGATTATACACATGCTAAGAAAAGCTCATTCAGCTCTATTTATTATATCTAGACTCTAGAATGTAGACGCTTGACGCTATCGTTTACATTTTACTTGCCACCGGCTGTTTCACGCATTATTATTGAAACAACGTGCTAATTACCAATCTAAACACTATGAAATCTCGTAAGCTCTAAAACTTTCCCCAAATACCTTCAAAAACAACATCAACAATAAAATGGGCTCATTTTACTTAGGATAATTTTAATTCAAAAATTAAATACAAAATTTTTAAATGCAAGGAGAAATTAAGAAAATTCGTAGCATCAGAGTAAAAGTTTGGTATTGGTATTTTCCACGTTCTGGAATCTTCAGTTTGAGATTCAAGTTTTGTATGTCTATTTTGCTTTCACATTTGAAAAACTCTGATTAAAAAATTTCACATTTCACAAGGAGTAAATTGAAACTCGTTTTCCAATTTCCAATCAATGCGCAAGCATGTCCAATGTCTACATAGATATTTACATCTACAATCCACAGTATGTTTTTGAATTACAGATACAGCATACGTAGCGTAGATACTAGGTACTGTGGAAAAGTTCTTTATTCGTCCATTCATAATGTTCCACGTTCAATGTATATAATTTATTTACTCCCACATAAACGACAAGAGCAGTAGTGTTAGAGTTAGTAGTAGAAGAAAAGTTGTACCAGAACTACATTCAGCACACAGCGGTAGCCGTATTTGAGAGAAAAGGCATTGTACATTGGATGTATTTACTTGAGAATGAAAACGAGAAAGGCAGAGATAGAGAAAGAGAGAGAGGTAAAATGGGAAATTGAGAGCATACTTTCTTCTCTCCTTTCATCCTCCATTCGATTTCTCTCTACTCTCCGTCTGATTGTGACGGGAGTGAAGCATTTACGACTAGATAATTTACCCATGTCTATACATTATACATCTGAATGGTGCACAGTACACAACATGTACACATGTACAACGTTTCTTTATGTACATATACATTACACATTAATGTACATGTCTTTCTATAGTTCTCACTTCTGAATGAAGGGGAGAAAATTGTATTGTGTTTGGAATCTGGAATGGGGAAGTGGAAGGCCCCCAATAAATAGACTACATAATAATATTATTATGTATCTACAACGTACAATGTACCTTAATGTTTTCTTAGGAGCTCCGAGATTTGTTCAAGTACGAAATAATATCAGAGGAATAGACCCTAATACCTCAAACACTATTTTTTCACCAATTTATTCCCATTTTTTTGGTGATGTATAACGTTTCTATAACGTTAATTCATGTAACAGAAACGTTATTTTCACCAAAATTTTTGGTCAAAATGTCCCAGCAAATTTCCGTGAAAAAAACGACTTTTAATGGTTAAAATTTGGAAAACTCGTAACGTTTTTATCACATGATAGGATAGGATGAATCGTACTATATAGCTTATGTATAGTTAAAAAAAAAGGTCTATCAAGCAAAACAAAACAAAAATCTTCAAAAAAAAGGTAAAATAAATCTCCGTCCACTAGAGTAAGACGAGTGCCGTCAGCGAGGATAGAAGCCCGTCCAGAGAGAACAAAAAAGTGACATCCGAGAATTATGTCTTGGCGCCACGACGACTGTGTTGGTTCAGTGCTCGAGAAAGGTTGACTATAACCCCTCGAACTATCTCTGTACAGATTTCATTTATAAAGAGCAAAACAAGGCAATCTGCATTACTTATTAATTATTATTAAAGTAATATTGAATTTTGTAGCCTTTGCAGTTTGTTTTGCCGAACCGTAGGGCATTAAATGCTAAATTTTATTACAAATTCCAGGACATCAAGCTTCAAAGTAAAAAGTAAAGGTAAATAAGCGACACAATATCATTGAATGAAACAAAAAGAATATAAGTAAAGGTATATTTTGTGTTCTAAATTCTATAATAAAACACAAATGAGAGAGCCGTGATAAAATTAAACAGAATATAACGCAAAACTTAATAATAGTATTTTTATGGGTTTTGATAATCATTATGCGTCTTCGTCTCCTGCATCCGAACTGGAATCTGAATCAGAATCCGAATCCGAATCTTTCCCATCATCATCATCATCATCATTATCACTGACAAGTTCATGAGTATTACTGCCATTTGCAGCATCAGCATTATTTCCACCCTCTGAATTTTCGGTGCCATTCTCGTTCTCATCCTCACCACCAGCTTTTGTACTTTTCAAGAGACTTTGAATGTGCGATTTTACCTTAGTGGCAGTGACTTTGTGGGCTTTTGAAATTGCATCTAAAATTTAAAAATAGCCATCAGTTTTTTTCTCAAACGTAATAAATCATTTTACTAACGAACAACGTAATAATAATCAACAATTTTCGAAGTTTAAGGAATTGAAATCGAAAACCGTACCCATTATAATATTGCATATTTTATACTTTCTGAATTTTTCTTTATTTCCGTTCGAGCCAGCCCAACTACATTTAACAATCAGCGAGTTTGTCATGATCTTTCTAATTCCGAGTCGCGTATTTTCTCCAGCATCTTTACCTCCAGTCCGAATAATGAGCTCCTCCTACCCGATTTATAAAAAACAATTATGTTAATCAAATACAATTACAATACAATTAATAATAATAATAATAATAATAATAATACACAGAAAACGTAATAGACAAGACTGATGCATTAAAAATTGAGGTAAGAGCTGACAAGCCATTTTTGTAGCTGTGGACTCTTCGTTATATCTTTGTCAGCCTTTGCAAGATCTGCAACAGTTTTAAAAGGAATATCTAAGGTAGGTCCTTTGTACGTTTCCCTGTCCAACGAAATAACACGAAGAATTTTTTCGTTCTGCCCAATTATCATTCTTTGATTTTCCTTGATGGTCTCCAGACTTCTATAAAACATGCGCATGTCTGAAATTCAAAGAACACGAAAAAAGGTTTTGATGTATTGCGTAAAATGCTGTATAAAATGTGCTGTACAAATTGGGAATGGAAAACAAAATTACCATATTCGGATGTAGGAGTTTTTAGTCCGACAGAAACAGGGCGAATGGAATTTCCAGGTGTTTTAATGGATCTGCTAGACGACGACAGTTGATTCGATTTCGAGGATGAACCTTTGTTAGATTTTAAAAATAAGACCAATTATTATATCACTGGAAAATAATTTCATGTACAAAATAATAAATAATGTGTGTTCGATGTTCAATGCTCAAGTTCCATAATATGCACTGCTCAATACTCAATGTTCAATATTTCATAATATTCAAAATTCAAAGCTAAATTTTCAAGTTCAATATACATTGTTCAGTACTTAATACTTAATGTTCAAAATGCGAAAACTTGAAGCTCAAATATGCTCAAACTTGAAAGCCCAATGTTCAATATTTCACATTCAAAAGTCAATTGTCAATCTTCAGTTCATAATGAATAAGCCCTGACAAAAGTTGCTTTTTTAATTTCGCATCACAAGTGATTCCCTTGAAATCACTACAGTGCCATCTATTTAATAGGCACGGAATTAAATGTTCACACACTTTTAAATGAGTGTGCTGTTTTTTCCCTACTACACATAGATGGCACTTTAGTGATTTCAAGGGAATCACTTGTGATGCAAAATTAAAAAAGCAACTTTTGTCAGGGCTTAATAATGAAGATTACCTTTTTCTCGGTGACTCGTTTTTTCAATACGAGGAGTTTTTTGCGGTGGTGAGTATGCGTCGCTTTCATATGAAACCATAGACAAGGACCTCCTATTGGTTGAACTACGCGATGATGAGTGAGATCTCGTTTTCTTCTCTTCTTTTCTCATTGTACAATAGGATTTGGTAGCTCCAGCTGGCAACTTTCTACGAATTCCTACATCAAAAGGCAAAACATCAAGAAAAATACATTAGGAAACAAAGTACCAGTTACCAGTAATTTTATAAACTTTATTTTTACGTTTTACTTAAAAAACGAGGAAAATTGGAAAATGAACTGCACACGTATATTTACTTTTGGAATTTGAAGATGATGATGATGAGCTTTTTCCATCTTTTCCACAGACTTTTGATGATGGCGGTCGTTGAATTGACTTGATTGGAGTGGTGGTTTCTTCTACTTCCGACTCACTTTCGTGAACAGGAGTTGGAGAACGTTTACGTACATTTTGATCGTCATCTGTGGACAACTCCGATTGCACTTCCGCAGTTCCTAATTTTTCTCTTGCTGCATCGAACGAATCTTCAAAGCACAAAAACAATAAATAATGCATAATCAGAAATCAGAATAAAGTTATGAGTAATCCGAAATTAGAAATGTGCAATAAGAATAAAGTAGTGAGTAATTAGAGATTAGAAATGAGCAATCAGAAATCAGTAATGAGTTCAAATATGTGTCGTTATCTGTGAAAAATGATCTTAAGGAACTTTATAATTCACACCAAGCGGGGATTCTGGAACTAAATTTTAGAGAATAGAGCTGTGCAAAAGTTGAAAAGTTTTAAATATTGCTTGGCGGGAAAATTTTCCCTGTGTTGTATTATTTTTTCTGTGCACAGCTCTATCTTTTCTTGCATCGCAGCGCATAAATTATAAAGTTCCTTAAGATCATTTTTCACAGATAACGACACATATTATGAAATATCATAGTTGATAAAACAGTTGAATAATTACCAAAAGATTTCATGACTTTGACATCAAACACCTTCCATTTTGCATCCGGAACACGATGCTTCTTTGCATAATTATGAGCATCCTTTGTTGCTGGAGGCCACATACATACTGTTTTTTTCTCATTCAACCACGATGAACTCACGACTGCTATGGATTGATCTTTTTTAAAGTTGACGATTGAAAACATGACGATTTTAACGGGTTTACACCTTACCACAAGCAGTTTCAATTTCCAATAAAGAGTAAATAATTTTATTCACGACCGAAAATCTGATGATGTCACCCCGATGAATGTCAAAACTTTACTAAATAATTCTTGTTTTTTTTGAGAAATTCTTTGCATTTGTATAATGAGGCGATGACAATAGCAGGTTTTGTGTTCGTTGTCAAGACAAACGGGGACAATTTCATTTTATATTTTATAATTTTGTGTTCCATAGGCCTTGCCTTGAGTATAATATATAGTTTGATTTTAATGCTTATGTTTTATATAGTGTATCTGAAAAGACTTGCCTTGAATATATTTTATGTATTATGTATTTTAACTTTTGACTGCTGGATTTTATATTCTGAATTTTTAATTTTTAATGTGGAATATCTCTTATGCGTAAATTAAATGATTATAAATTATAAATGACAATGAAGTAATGAGTATAAGATGAATGAATCTCTTTTATATGGAATTGCCATACATTTCCATTTGACTTCGTGAACGGGCCAAGCTTGAAGGCAACTTAATTTTCGATTTTGAACTTTGAAAATTCCAAAGTCCGATGAATCATGAGGATATTTGTAGAACTTTGACTTTTTCAAGAATTTACGTCCCAGCACAAAAAATGTGCCATACTCATCTTCTATTATGTTGGAAACGTTGACAAAACTTCCACTTTTGAGTTGGATAATACTGTCAGCGTCAAAATGAACTCGAATTGTGAAATCGTGTAGCTTCAAAGTTTGAAATTGATTGCAATTGTTGTAGGTTAAAACTGGTCCTTTACTATGAGGCATGGAAGCTTTGATTTGAAAATGTCTTTTTGGTTCCAAAGGCAGCTTTTGTTTTTCATGAACACGATTGACGAATTGCTGCAGTGGCAATGCGTGTCCTTTTATGTCGTTGATGATGACTTGTAAATTGTTCTCATATTTGAATGCACTAAAGTCATCTAATGGCCCGAGTTTCATTGCATCCTGACTGAGGTGAAGAAGCCCATGAAAATTGTAAACTAATTGTTCTTTTCCGTACAATTTTGGAACTTCTTGAACGAACTGGCTAAGTAAATGATGAGCATAATCATTATATATTATATAATAAGATTTACTGGATAAAATTAAAATGGCGGAATGTAAAAGCATAAAATGATCATAATAGTTATCTTTTAAAAGGCCTTTCAATACTATTGGTCCAGTATACAATAAAAATTGTCGGAGTTCGGTTGATTTCCATCGATCAATTTCGTTCAGACTGCGAGGTTTACGTGCAAATTCGACTGGAATAAATTTTCTAAGATTGTCTAATCGAGCTGAAATTTCCTGTATTGTGTTGCTGCTCAACTTACATTTATGTTTTGGTCTTCTCATTCGTCCATCATCCTCTACAAATGCTTTTGGCTTTCCTTCCTTCCCTACCAAAAGTCGAATTATTCTCCTTATTGCCCCAAGGAAGACTAAATGCTGGCATTCGTTGGGAATGGATGAGACAAGACCTGGGCGAAGGCGAAGAAGAATGGAGTCACGGAGGATGTGTTCTGTGTACTTTCTTTCATCTGGATGATCGTGAAAGTCTTCATCTTTTCTTTCCTCGTGGCATTTGGTAGAAAAAATCACACGCCCAGAACATCGTTTGCCTTCCTGGACACATTTCATACATCCAAAATATCCAGTGTGGCTTTTGGTTCCCGCCAGAGCACTGCGTGCTGGAGCATCTGCAATATATGCACGGATAGAAAAATCCAGGTGCTCGTCATTCACCATCAGTCCATTCACCTCTAGATCCTGAGCTTCTTCAACAAAATCCTTCAAATATTCATTAAAATTAGTAGGTTTCGATACACCATGCCAAACGCCAGCAACGAATGGTGAAGAGTCAGGAGCTTCCAATACATGTACTTGGATTGGCCAGAAATCACTGTTTTTTGAAACCTTAATTCCATCAACACTCATATCAATTGTTACTTTATCATTAATTTTATACGCCTTGACTATTCTTTCCAGTCCTTGTTTAACTCCAAAGTGAAAATACTCGCCTGGAGCTATTGCTTTTGTATTGACCTTTCGCAGTGTTTCCAGTAAAGTCCTTGAATCGCTGCAAAGGTTTCTGAAACAATTATGCTTATTTAAAATTTTTAGGAGGGCTGAGACTGCATTTCTGTTGACTCTAAATAAAAGAGCCCATTTTTTTAATTTAGCATCAATATTGTCATTTGTCGTATTTTCATTGATTTGATCATTGATTAAAAAATTCAAATCGTCATAATCATTCATTTCGTCATCATGGTCCATTTCGTCATCATCGTTCATTTCGTCATGTACTTGATCCGCTTCGTCGTCTTGTCCATTTCCAACTGATTCCATCGACGCATCCGAATCATAATGAGACGAAAAGTCTTCTTCTGCTCCAATTCTCACCGAATGATTTTCAACCGAATCATTTGACAGTTCAGAGTCACTCCTTTCATTCTCCACTTCACGTTGGAAAAGGGCCTCACGAGTGGCTAAATCTATCATGCGATTTACTTGTCGTCGACTTACTCCTTTCATTTTTATATTTTCATGATGTATTTAATCAAATGAGTAAAAAAAAACGAAGATTTTATCTGTTTCACTCTAAAAAGTATCAGTATTTTGAAATGATCCGTCTAGTAGTTGTTATTAGTCATGTGTGAAAAGTGACAGTAGATTTTATTATGAGTTATGCTATGAGTTGATGAATAATTGATACTCTTTGATCATGCTGCAAGTTATTTTGAATTTTGAAAGAACTGTGTATTCTTCCCATGGAAGCACCATTGTCAATTTATTAACTTTTTTAACTCTAAAAAAGTAATAAAGAGGGTTCAATGAAGTTATGCAAGTGTTGGTTGTCAATAAACGTTAAATTGATGTTAATTTCAGAAAGACAAAATAACGTTCTCTGGTTACGTAATTTTGTCGATTTTCTAAGGTTGGCTAGAATTTTTTTTTTTGATAACGCGAAAATATCGTTTTAAAAACGTTGCGAAAGTTCATCACCATTTTTTGACCATTTTATAACGTGAAATTTCTAATCTGAGGTATTAGGGCAATTACTATTTATATAAACCTTTCAATTTTATCCTCTGTGTTATCATACGTCTTTTTAATTCAGATAATAGAATTTTTTACAATATTAGGTGTATTAATCAGGTACACAACCCTTTTTTAATTTTCCCAGATGAGGTTTCTCTTACTACTACTTGCTATAACAATGAAGACACAAAGCTTGAGAACTAAAGTGCCGGTACTTGGGACTGAACCAGAACTAACTGTTTTCTACAACGCACATTCAGCGGAAGTTCTAGTGGGAGAAAATATGATTGATGATCATTTTGAGTCCAACACACGAGACCTCCGAGGAACTACAAAGTACGTACACATTTTTAATGGTTTTAATCATTATAGAAAATTGAAAACAAAAGCCAATTATTTATAATATATAATATTGTTGCTTGGGAAACTTTTCTAATGAACTCAATGTATTTTCTAATTCTTGTTGAGACAGATATTCGCGCAGAGTCATTAATAAGAGATCGGAACTTTCCTCCTTGCTGTCGGTAGACGCGTCGACTCAACTTGATATTTTGTCTGGCAGAATCCAAGTCGAAGCTTCAGCCGCTTTGACTACTGTCAACAAAGAAGAATCGTCTCAAATGATGGGAGTCATCATGGTCTTTATTGAAAAATCTGTGGAATCTGTAAAATGGAAACAACCAGAGATGGTTGACAAAATGAAATTAGATTCAATTCCTGCTGGAGCTACTCATGTTCTTACACATCTTTTTTCAGGAATCCGAATCCAAATAATTTGTAAGTCAAAATCCTCGTCATCTCTTTCCATGTCAAGTTTGGAAGTTCAATTCTTGGCAGCAGCAACAACCATAGTTAACAAACTGAAAGCTTCAGCCACCTTGACGACTTCAAATGAAAAGTCATCTCTCTCCGACGAATTAGAAATTCAAGTGCTTCTTAATTTTCAATATGCAGGACATTTACCTGCAAATTTTGATGAAGTTGGTACTTTTTTGTCCGGAATTGTAACCCGTAAAAGTTTCAAAGGGGGATTTACCAGTTTTGAAGGTACTCCAGTTTCAGAATTCAAGGATTATGCAGAAAGTTTTAATCAAATAGTTTGCAAGTGTCACACTAATTCCATTGTGAATAACATGAAACCACGCTATGGAATTGATTTGCTCTATAAAACTGACCTTGTGGACAGATTAAAAATACAAGTTTTAATAATGACAAACGGGTTTAATCGATTTGAAAAATGTTTTGAAGAAACTTTTATGTATGAAGCAAGGGAATTCCACAAAAACTTCAGTATTAATGATGATGAATTGAAAACGATGTTAAGTGAACTTCTTCAGAGTTTTGTACTGAATTCTCCAAACACACATGAGCACATTTATAATAATTTTTCTATTTGGTTTGAATCACAGAAAGAGATAATGCAAATTCAGGTAGACAATTTTACAGATACATATCAGGACAAAATAGACAGAACTAAATTATTCCGAGATCTAGACAAATTCAACATACCTTGCATTCCAAATGATAGGACTATGAACAACTTTCTGACACAATACTCAACCAAGTCGGTATTGGTGATGCCAATACAAGAGGAAGATGTTGAAGACAACTCTCGTGTGGCGAAACTAATACGCTGGGTGTCAAAAGAAAAAGAAGATAAAAAAGAAACTTTAGTTTTTTTTATTGACTGTAGCATTCATCCAGAAGCTAAATGTCCACAATTTAATCAATCTGAATATCAACTTTATAATAATAAAGAGTTGAAGTTCTTCAAGACAGCAGACAGAGATCTGCCATATTTTCCATTTCCTCCAACCGACACTAATTATGTCAGCCCAGAAAACCAAAGGCTCCACAGACTGTAAAAAGTATTTCAAACTTTTTAATTATAGTTGTAGAATTAGACGTTAAGAGATAACTTTTGGAAGACACAATTTCTTCTATTATTATCATTCCATTGCTTTATGCTTTGAAAAATAAGCACATCAAAACTAAGGTTTTAAAAATGATTCAATATAGAAATGCAATTACAATTTTGGAAGTGGATTCGTTATTGATGCTAGTGGGAGGATACAAATACTTACTCATTTTATTCTCATCGACATTTGATGTATTTATTTGTATTTTAAAATTTTTGGTTTAGTAGTTCCTACAACTAAGTGATAAAGGCAGTTACTTAAAGCCATTTGTATTATTAAAAATATTGTAATGTGTTCAATAAGTAACTACGGAAAAAACTAATTGAATGTCAACTTTGTGTTCTGTTCGTGTCAAAAAAACACTGTAAATAGACTGAAATGTACAAATTCAAACACACACCAAGTATAATATAAGTATTAACTTTAGACTAAATATTAGATGATTATATTTTTACGCTAATAATTTTACACACATAATTGATTAACATTTAAATACTCTTAGTATATTTTTATTAACATTAAGAAGACGCAGGGACGTGAGAACTTTACTTTTGTTAAATAAAACTTATGCGTAAACTATTAGTTATGAAGACTACAAATATATTATTAAAAAGCCTGAAATTGTACAATAAATTGCATTATAATCTAATATATCAAGCCATTTTATAAAAATACCACAAGACAAAATAAGACAGAGAGAGAGAGAGTGAAAGAGATTGAGAGAGAACAAACTATAGAAAAAACCTGTTACACATGTGCCTTGTACATTGTGCAGAAAAGTCGTACATTGAAGATTGAAGTTAACTTTTGTAATTAGCTGTTCGTACTAAATAGAGTATCAACTATAATACTTTTAATTTAAAACTACATGTAATCATTGTATCATTTTTTAGAAAGTTTTATATGCAACATGTTTTTATGTTTAATTTCTGCGGAAACGTTGGCCTTTTTATTTTTTATGGCCATTTGTAGAAAGTTATATTTCGTATTTACTGTGTATATAATACGTAAACTTACTAGTGTGTATTCCATTGGTTTTTTTGTCAGTACTATTGTAGTTTTAACTACAGCTGGTGGTAATACAGTAGAAAAAAAGAAATTTTAATAATACAGAGTGCCGTTGTAATTGTTTGTGCCTCAACTGCTGAAAATAAAATATTATACTCATGAAAAATCATGCAATTTAAAAAAATTTCTAATGAAGCCACGTACAATACTAAAAAATGTAGTTCTTCATTCATCACACTCATTTACACACCGTGTGAACGACAAAGTGAATGCCTTAATCAAATTATTCCCAGGCACTACCTTTGTACACGAGAACAACACTGACTTTTTTGCACAATAACTTTGTTGTATTGAGAAAATAGAAAATCAAAAGTTTCTCTTCCACCGCAACTCATTACACAGAGTTTTTATCTAATGACGTTGAATTAGAAAACGCAGAGACTAAAAAAATGCAGGGAATCCAGATATACAATATTTACAACAAAATGCATACTTTTTATTCCAATCTGTGGAGTAGCCGGAAATTTTCATGTTATTGTATACATGAGAACAACTTTCTAGTACAAGAGATTTTCTAGAACCATTTGTATTGTCTCGTTTTGTATAAATTCAGCACATTTGCGAAATCCAATGTCAGTCGTCAGTGAGATTCAAGCATTATTTTTTTGCTGCATTACAGTTCCACATAGTACATTTACTCTATCCAAAAATTTACTCAACTTTTGTTGGCTACTTTTATTAAGTATGAGATTAATTCTGACTACAGTTTTGTACACGTAAGTTTTGTTTTTCTTTGTGCTATACACTTACATTTATTTTATTTTATCATGTCTGTATAATATTTACTGTTTAGTCAAATTTTACATAAAATGTGTATGTAAAAAGGAAAAGTGAACTGCTCTAGTCTCATGAATTCTGAATTCTAAATTTGCAGATTATTTACAATTTTAAGAGGGTCTCCAGTTCTCCATATAAGAACCCCATGGTTTCCAACCGATTGCAGATTACAAATTAATGAAGTTAAAATTGATACTCAGTTTAGAAACCAATTCATTGAACTTAGAAAAGTGTGTACGAAGTATCCCCGAAGTTGGCCGGCGACAACTGTCCATGACTTTTCGCTTGTGTTTTTGGATGGGAAATCCAATCAAATACTTCTAACCTGTCATTTAAAAGGTCATACTCATCATGCTGCTGGAAAACCGGGTGCTGAACGGCAAGAACAATTGTACGTTGTTGGTACAAATGCACTACAACATGCAAGTTTGCGTGTTCATGATGCAGATCATTGTGAGAGTCTTCTTCCAGACAAGGACGAGCTGCCTTACGGTGACGATGGACCTATTGCTGTTCTACTTTTACATATGAAAGGAAAAGGAAAAGATTATCTCAGCCCAAATAATGAAGAAGGACTCAGTGATGATGTTATCAAAAACCTCCAAAGAGATTTGCATGATTTTGTTGTCTACAGTCGAAAAGCAGCACCTCAAAAGTGTTCTGTTTTCTCAAAAATATTTCCAGCTCTGGAAAAATTCCCAACATCGGCGTATCTACGCCATTACCTCGGTGAACATGAAGAGGAAGAAAAAAGTTTAAGTGTTTGTGATAACGATGTACCAACGACAAATTTCAATATGAATTTTTTTACTTCTGAACCTTCTGCTGGAGAAACTAATAAGTGCAATAATATATATAAATTTGATTTTGAATCCTCATTGCCTTTTGTGACACAACTAAAAGGCAACGAACTACTGTTATCCAAAGTACGAAAAACGCCTCAACAACAGGAAGAAGAAGAACAGCAACATTGTGAATTTGTGAAATTTAATCCACAAGTAATGAAACATTTAAATCCAGAGAGATTCAAAAAGGCAGTTGAAGATGCTGAAAAAGTTGCCGTTGTGTTACCAACCAAACCGCAAGAAGTTCAAGTTCCTATCAACCGACCACCACAACCACAAACGACTAAAAAAGTGTGGGATAATTGTGATTATTTTAACCGTGATTGGGAAAGGGAAATTTCGAGTGAATTAAAGTCTTTCATCGATATTAAAGATATTTTAAAACCACAAGTATGCTTCTGGATAGAGTACATAATGCCTACGAAACAAATAAAATGTAAAATATGTGAATCTTTTTTGTCTAAAAATAAAGTGAATGTGCACGATGGTAGTACTCTTTTGCAAGAAGCAGGAATGAATTTCAGGGGCATGTTACTAAAACCGGCAGGAAATAGCCATCGTAACGCAAAAACTTACAATAAAAATATTATAGACACACACCTAAAAAATCCAATACACAAAATCGCACAGGACTATTTTACAGGTGTGGATAAAAATTTACAAGAAGGGGAACTAGATACTTACATTCATCGGGAGGGCTCACCATTTCACGAGTTTTATTTGGCAACGACTAATCTTTTTCGAGTTGTTTATGGTGCAATTTCTATGAAATTGCCTTTTAATCAGTTTAAAACTCTTGCAAATTTGGTATCATCATTAGGAGGTAATATTGGCTCTTCATTTAGATATACCAATGGGATTAAAAGAATTTCCCAGTTTATTAGTGATGAGATGAAGAAAGAGTTGACTAAATTTTTTCTTGAAAAGAAACCTAAAGTGGCATTGACAATTGATGGATCTGTGGATGCCAGTGGTGAGGACTCGTTGTCGGTGGTCCTCAAGTCCGTTGACAGTAATTTAGTAACTAGAACACATTTTTATGGCTTTTTGCCAATTTCTGACAGTAGTGGCGAAAACTTATTCAAAGTTGTGAAAAATCAATTCAAAAACGATGGTCTTTTAGATTTTATGAAAAGTTCTATTATTGGGTATACTAGCGATGGAGCCCCGAATGTTAAGAATAGGTTTAAAACAGAGTTAACTAAATGGATTAACGAGGGTAAACCGAAGGAACAGCATAGTTTCCTTATTGCTACCTGGTGTAGTGCACATTCAATCAACTTAGGGATCAAATGGGCATTCAAGCCGTATAAGTACATAGTACAAATGGACAACACTTTTTCTAGATTGTTTAGATTTTTCTCACCCAAAAACTTCAAGAATCTACATTTTCTTAAGACTTACACTCAGGAAATTGAATCCCGACCATTTACTTTGAAGCGTTTATTTTCCCTTCGCTGGATTAGTAATAAATCAAGAGTATTAGAAACAATTTTAAAAAATTATGGCATAATCGCGTCCACACTTAAAAATATGTTGACAAATAAAGACTTTAAAAAAGAAGCTCAGATAGAAGCAAAAGCGTTATTAGAGTCCATAAGTGACACATCATTTGTAACACATTTAATATTTCTACGTAATGTTATAAGTTTGTTTTCACGAGTAAGTAAGCAGTTCCAAGAAAAAGAAAGAAGTTTAATTGGAAAAAGAGAAATTATACAGGGGTTGTTAAATGATATACATGCTTTAGGTTACACTAACATTGGCTATGATTCAAATTTGCTCCAGCGTTTGAAATGCAAAGCAGGGCCATGTAGTGTGCTATTGGTAGAACAAGCTGTAAATGATGATGATGTGAAGCTTGATGGAATTTCAATTAAAAATTTTGCTTCGGAAAGTCCTCCAAAATTATCTGTAGAGAGAACTAGGTATGTGGAAAGCATAAAAGATGAAATAAATACCTATTTTGAACCCAACGCGCAGGATAATTTCGACATTTTTTACCCAAAAAATCTCCCATTTCTCCAAAATATCAACACATACGGGTTGTCAGATCTCTTAGTTTTAAATGGTCTATTTAAATGGACTACAAATACTGAAAAGCTTAAAACAGATTTTACTGCTCTTATTCGAAGTATAGTTCAAACAACAGAATTTCAAGCTGAACAACAACAAAAGGTTCATGTGTTTTGGATGCACTACAGAAAAAAACAAGGAATAATGTGGACGCCTTTACTACTTCAAATAGTACAAACTTTAATGACGTCTCCATGTTCTTCTGCAGATTGCGAGAGGTAAATACTGGTGTTTTATGAGTCAACGCTCTTCTTTTTCTTGTTCAGAACCTTAACTGTTACATATTACGATTACAAATAATTGTCATGTAATAATATAAAATTTTCATTTGCAGATATTTCAGTTATTACAACCTTATAAAATCGTACAATCGCTACCTCCTCAAAAGCCAAACCGTTGATATGCTAGTGCGGATCGGATACGAAACCGGAGCGGATCCGAAAAAATTTAATGCCTTGTTTTACGCCTGGAAATGGGCAAAAACTCATTATAGGGCAGACGAAATCGCAGTAGACCCAGATGCAAATACTCCTAACCCAAGTGAGGATCCTTTTGCTACCCCCTACAACAGTCCTTTATTTGAAGACGAATAATTTTTACTACTATTATTACACTATATACTATGGAAATGTAATCATTTAAATACTACACCTACACATGTATGTTTTTGAGATATTATATCAGTTTGCTAAGTTTTTATTTATATCTCTAGAGAACCGTCATAAAATAAATTTCTAAAATTAAAAGCGTCGCAAATGATATTTGTTTTTCCTCGGTACGTGTGAATTCATTCTTTTAATAAGTCCAAATTTAATCACTCTGCAGTACCTCTAAGTACGTAATTATCTATATTTAGGACTTTCAAATCCTACATGCAATCAAAGGTTGAGCATTTTATTCAGTTGATTCAACTTTGCAAATCTCAAGTTTCATTAAAGTACACGTTAAGCACCATGATATGCTTTGATTGGTTTCTTAGCTCCCATTGTCTTTTTATTAATTATAGTTTCTGTGATTGTATAAGATTATGATTTGATATACTTTGATTTACTTATGCATAATATAGTTTATTTGCAATACAAAAGTATGTATGTAGTGAGACAGACAGAGAGAGAGAGAGAGAATTCTAAAGACATGATTCACAATTCACAAATCACATTCATACACACACACATCCATACAAACACACATGTTTGAATGTACATAGTACATACAATGAGGAATATTCCAAGGACAAATGAAGAAGACAGACTCAGCTGTGTGTTTTTTTTTTCAATTTCTAGCACGTAGCATATTTTATTGTATGGTGTATTACACACAAAGAACAAAGTCCTAAAATAATAAAAGTTACAATTAATTGTACGTATACACAATAAAGATGGGTTTAAATTGACCTTTTTTCCGTTTTTGAACTTAAGTCATTAATATTAAAGTGCTAAAGTTGAAATGTACATGACTGTATACAAACATCCTTTGAAATTCGGAGTTGCATGTATTAAAAAAATTCTGTGGATTTACATGTATTCTAATACATTAGTTGATGTTTATTATTATTATTTTTTTTAAATTTCGGGGTTTCCGGATGGAAATTATGCATGCATAATTTGTAAAATTTATGTGGTCCAAATATTTTGGTAATTTGTAATTTTTCGTATTTGTTACGTTTTGGCAGTTTCAAAATGAAAGTTTGGTCAAAAACTGGCAAAAATCGGAGAATTTGGATCAAAATACAATTTACATACTGTATTTTAATATTTAAAACGCATACAGAAAAAAATTGTCGTTGATTTGGTTTTTTATCCCACCAAAATACAGGAAAAATTGCGAAAAACCCGAATTTCGGTGAAAAATCCAATGTAAAATACCCGGGTTATTTAATTTTTACTAAAAATTGATGTAAAACGGTCAAAAAAGACCAAAAATTGTCGAAAAAGATCAATTTGAATGTGATCCCAACGGGAATTGAACTCGTGCAAGAAGGCGTGAAACACTGGATTTAACCACTGAAGCAATTTTTTTTAAGCTCCAGCATGTGTGCTACATTTAGGCTGTGCCGTGCAGTGTGGTCTTCTGAGTTCATCCCCGATGGGTTGTCAAAGCCTGGTTTTGATATATTTATGATAACGGATAATGGAGAATAGATCATAATAATATTATGTAATACTTTTAAAAACCACAATAAGAAAATTTTGCATAACCATAAAATATATTTACTTTGAATGGATATAAAGTATAGGATACAGGTAGGAGGTAGGTAAGAAAAATGAAATATTATGAGGAGAAAGAATCACAATATTTTTTTTTTTCGTTTATTGTATATACATGTAGGTTGAACATACGTATTTTAAAATCATTTATGAGATGTGTTATTTTCATATTATTATATATTTAGTGTGGTATTTTAATTGTGTTAATTGTATGACGATGGTTATTAAATATTTTGTGGTTACTATTCAATTATATATATATATTTTTTTTTAGTAAAATATGATTCGTCAGGCAACTTTTTTAAGTCCATCCAACTTTATTAGTCAGTCACTCTCTGCTCAGAATAATCGCCATATATATATGAAAATAGTAGGATATATATATACATAGTATTTAATATTTAATACATGGACTACGGATACTATACGATTTTACTGTACTATTACGTATACACACATTATTATTACAAATAATTTTATGATAAATTTATAACTTGTGGTGCTAGATGAAATGTGTTTTGTTTTTGGAAAGGATGATACCAGAAATATCTTATCTTATATGAAGAATGTTTTCTTCTTTTGTACATCATACTCGTAAAAGTTGAACACTCTGGAAACTTTCTTACATGTACACCACAATAATAATATATTATTATGTATTCGTAATCTCATAACAAAATACAAAATTTTAAGAAATTTTAACATTATATTATTGTTCATGACATAAGATGAGAGAAAGAAAATTTTGCCATTGTAAGAAAAATATAGAAACTTTACATTTTAAAATCTCTAAAATAAATAAACCGGTACAGAAGTAATTTAGTCATGCTTTATAAACAAAGTAAGTAAATAAATGATAAACTTTATAATAATAATGTAGGACTTTTAGTCAATGAATTATGTTTTGATAAAATCGTCCTATGGATAAATGTATTGTATTAAGTATTTAGCCATCATTAAGAAAGTCTAAGATCTAATTGTAGTGCCATTTGAGAGATCTATATATGATTATATATTTGGAATCTAGAACTAAAATACTATAATATAATTGTGATCATAATAATTAAAAATTGGGGAACGTTAAAAACGGCCACACGCTAATTTAGCCGCAACTGGAAACGAGTTACTTTGTAAAACTTAACCTAGAACAACAACATGCGTAATCTCTCTTGACTCTCGATATGTCGATCTGACCAACAAAATTGAAAGATCTTAGATTGTATACTCTGAAAATGTTTTTTTTTCTCCTCTCAAAAATGTCATTATACTATCATATTATTATAGTGATATTATAATAATATGCTGTTATCATGCCTATATATACAAATACACATGAGACTTTCAAATGAAAAATATGTACGTATTATGGAATCATGTATAGTTAGGTAGTTATTTTATTATCGTGTGTGTATTTTCTTATAAATACTTGAATAATATATTGAACTCATAATAGTAATGGTAGATTATTATTCACTTTTAAAATGTTTATGATATGATGATGGTTCTAAAATGTTACTTTAAATAATTGTGATGCATATTGTTATTGTCCATTGTCACGTATATAATATATTTGTTTTTCTATAAGTTTATTTGTTTGAAATAAAATTATCAAAAGATTCTTTGAAACACACATGCAAATGTTTTAAAATCTTGTTAATGTATAGTCTACTTAATAAGCTACACACTATAACTACGGTCAAGTAAGTACGCTTTTATCTAATACACTTATTGATTGAGACTGGTGAGACATTTATTTTAGTACTTAAGCAAGTAAGGAATAAGAATCGTTTGTCCTTATTTTTCATAGCAAACATACTCTTATCTCTTTTAGTTATTATTGTGTATTATCATTTCGTAGTGTATATAGGGACGGAATTTTTTGATACTTGATAAAGTACAAGAATATCCTCTTCATATAGTGTGAATGATTCATAAAATATACTTGGAATAATTGGAACTGCGTAGTAGCTCTATGTACAAACATGAAACAACGGATGACAATTGATAGGATAAATAAAAGTTATACAGTGATAAACATTTTTGGCGATCAAGTTTTAGCATATTATTGAAGCATCACGAAAAAGAACAAAAAAAAATATTCAAATGCACTTGCATTTTACGATATCATCAAAGTGTTTGTCTTCAACGTTGAAACTTACCTGTAGTTGAATTTTGATCCCATGTTATAATTTATAATACATACTAGAAGCTATAATATAACGAAGAAGAAGGAGAGTCCTGTTTCTACTGCATGCAAACTGCGAACATGTGAGGAGAGGAAAAACATTTCATATGGGCTTCATGTATAGAAATATTAGTGCCTAAAGGAAATCAAAAATGAAGTAGAATTTCCAAAGGTTCAAGTACAAAGAGTGTATATATCTATTTTTATTTCTCGTGATAAAATACCATTTAACTACAATCATTCATAATTGAACCTTTCTAACACAATCCTTTATACATTTAAAAATTAAACAATAGCCACCAGAAAAGCGATTAATGATTCATAATGATGGAACCTCGATAGCGACCAAATTTCCTGCACAACATGGAAATCCTCACAAGCTCCCTAATATGAATAATAAAGTAAAAATATATATAAATGTACACACATACTGTACTCGTGTATTATAATATAATTAACATTATACATTATAATGATTACTACAAATATTAAAAATAAAAAATATTTGTTTTTCTTTCTCATAATACAGACTGTATATTTTTACCTTTACTAAAAATGGTTAAACTAAAGTTTTTGGTTTACTTATTTTCATCTTTACTTTCTCATTTCCAGATAACGCCTACTCCAATTTTGAAGCCAACACCTACTGCTGACATTCAGTATCCATGCAGTGTTGAAGGTATCAGTGCTGATGAAATTGATCCTTTGCAGGGATCTAATTCTTTTCCGACTATTGAAAATGCTCTTATTGATACACCTCAATCGGCAGAATCATCTCAAAACTCGCCTTTTCATAGTGAAGTTGTGTTACAACCAGGAAATGGAATGGATTGACGCGACTGGAGCAACTCCACCCTCGTCTCAAAGTACAATTTCGCCTAATTCTTGTGAGTCAATTGGTTGCAACGAGAATACAACACAGGTTAAACTCTATTATCATAAGGTTTTAACATCGTCTTATGTGTTAAATGCACTATGTGTAATTTTTATAAAAAAATAAACCAAATTTCAATGTCTAAGTATTTTAATTTCGGGGTCCAACCGAAGCTATCTTTCCCTCATTTATAGTGCATTATATTGATATAATGATACTTATATTATATATATAATTTATAGGTCGCAGTAGCATCATCATCTACTACTTTTTATCCACCTTCTCCAGAAACGAAACATAAAACAATCGAGACACGAGATGATAATGTCAAGGTAAAAAAAAACAATTTGTATTGACTATTCGTCTCCATAACCCAGTCATCAAGTTATTTTATATTATATCACAAGTTATAATGATTATTAAGGCCTGCCAAAAGTTGCTTTTTTAATTTTACATCACAAGTGATTCCCTT
>JAQGBH010002336.1:0-25148 GCA_034698265.1 Sminthurinus aureus | reverse complement strand
CGAGTTACGCAGGAATTTTGTGGAATTGTTTCCGCTTGGAAGTCGACAGTTTCATACGGACAAACAGGTAACTTTTTAAAAATTTTCAAGGTACGCGGTTTAAAAATGTTTATGTTTTTTCACTGTTTTATTGTTATTTTTCTTTTTTGCTGTTGTTTCCTAGTGAAATGTGTGATGCCGCTCTTTCACGTCCTATTTTCCCGGGTAATTTTCAAAGAGCGTCATTCCCCCTCAATCTGCCTCAGTCTCATTCCGATCACCTTTGGGATTTTCCTAACCACAGTGACTGAGCTGTCGTTGGACTACCTCGGACTTTTGGCGGGAATCATGGACGCCTCCGCCTTCAGCTTGTATTGCCTCTTGAGCAAGAAACTAATAGTAGACCAAGGACTCCACACCTTAGATAGCATAGTTATCCTTGCTCCTCCTATTTTTCTACTTGTTGCTCCCGTTTGGACCGCCTTTGAACTGGGAAAATTATTACACGTCGGCGCGACTGAGGACATAAATTCAACAATTATTTTTAACGGGAGTGGGACAAGAATTCTACTTTTATTGGGAATGGATGGACTTTTAAACTGTTTGCAAGCAATCAGCGCCGCTTTGGTTTTCGACCTCACTTCCGTTTTAACCTATACCGTGGCGAACTCATTCAAGAGAATTTTCATTACTGGACTCAGCTTCCTCGTCTTTGCAAACAAAATGGGTGTTGTGAATTTAGCTGGGATTTTTCTCGCCTCTGGAGGAATTTTCCTTTATTCTCTTTTGAAAGCTAGAGAGCGGAAATTGAAATAAAAAAGCATTTTTAAAAGTATTTTTTTGGATGTTAAATAAAATTAAAATTAAAATCACATCGAACCTCGTCACTCGTCATTTGGTCATTTTTTAACAATTAATTTCGTTTTTGTTGCCCCGGTAATTTTGTCGTTTTTATTTTGATTCTGCATTTCATTCGATTTTTGATTTTATTTCATTTGTTCCCACATTCCTTATTTTTTGTTTATGTACAAATGAAATTAAATAGAGCAGACCAGAATGTGCACCTCGGGGTTTCTTTTGATTTTGGCAGCTCTCCTGTCCCAATCTGCAGGTTTTGATACTAAAAACCTAGTTTTCTTCATTTGTTCTTGAATATTCAATGCTGATTTTGTATTTGAAACAACTGCTGTGCTTTTGCTTTGAGCTTTGAGTTTTGAACTAAAATTTGTAAAATGTTTTGATATTTATTCATTTCAGGTGCTGTTACCGAGTGTTTGGAAGCGATGGACGGACGTCAAGAGCAGTCAGATGCCGAGGTCAATGCGGACGGCAGTCCAAAACTTTTAGAATGTGCAGAAGGTACAAATGCGTGTGTGTTTCCATTTGGTCCAGCTCCAGACTACAAACCGATGATTGCTCAAAGAGGTTGTTCCAATAAACAGATTTGGTGCAAAACGTCAGTCGGGAAATGTAAACCTTGGGGTAACAATTATTGCTGTGGATGTGGAACAAACAACTGCAATAACAAATTCACCCCACGTGAATATGACAGCTCTTTTCCCGCTCCCGCTCCAGCTCCACCCCCGCCAACAACAACGCTGCCAACAACATTGTCTCAGCCTCCTCCTCCACCTCCTCCTACAGTAACAACAACAGTACCCGCAAGTAATCCGAATCCGAATCCTGGCCCAAATCCAAATCCGAATCCGAATCCAAATCCAAATCCGGGTCCGGGTTTGGCTTCTACACCATCCTCCACACCAGATTCCAGGCCTCGCATCCTGCTAATTTTATCAATAGTTCTCATCCAATTCTACATTTTTACAACTTTGACCGCATAAATTATGAATAAGAAGCCTTTCAAAAGAAATTGCCACTAATTTTGAGTTTTGAGTGATGCAAGGAGGAAAATGGAAAATAAAATGGCGATAAAACGGTTTAAATTGACCTACTTGTTTTTTTAGAATGTCGCGCTCATTTCAGTTTATTTGAATTTTGACGGCTTCAGAACGGAGAAACTTTTTTTCAGCTCCCTAAATTCAAGGACACTTTTGTTGTACATCTTTGAACTTTTTTTGTAAGTTGCCATGGATTTTGACATTTTGTCAAAAAATCAAAGTTTTGTTTTGTTTTTACTTGAAATTTTTTTGAGGTCGCTGACTCGGTCGAGGTTGAGTCGAAAATTTGGTACAAATCGCAAATTAATTTGAAAATTACAAATATTACTTGAATCTGAAACCAAAGTTGAGTATTTTCTGCACCAGTTTCACTAATTCGAATTCTATTTCATTTTTTCGTGTTGGCTACAATTTTCAATTTTCAATGCCCAGATCAAAATCCAGGAAGAAAACTTCAAAAAACAAGGTATTTTGGAATTGAATTTTGAGCCATCTAAAATTAAAATGGCGGTAATTTCTTTCAAGCAAAGAGGTAAAAATTTGAAGCTTAAAGTACATTTTTTTGCTGGTTTTTAATCTCGTAGGCCGCCAAATCTAAATCTACAGAGTCCACTTCAGACTATGACTCAAATGATTCTGAATGCTGCGACGACGATGACGACGACGAAAATGACGAGGGTGAAGAGGAAACCGAAACTTCCACTTTATACTCTGCAAATACAAAGAATGACAGTAAAAAGAAGGAAGATGGCGGGAGAAAACCCGCAGCAAATAACGGCTACTGCTGCTATGATGGCAATTACAATGATAACGACAATTGCAACTGCTGTGATTGTGATTGTGAAAATCCAAATGCGGGAGTTTCAAATTCCAATCAAGATGAAAATCCATTCTACAGCCCTTGTCTCGACCTTCCCGCCGCCTGCTGTCAAAACCGCGTGAATTTTCAACTACCTTGCGGCTATTCCACCGGATGTCAAAATAATCAAAGGAATTCAAATTCGAGGGACAATGAGAATCGTTATGATGATGGAAAAGACCTCGCTAGAAAAATACCACCATGCTATCCCACGTGCTGCCAGCCAAATGCATATTGGGAGCGGGAAATTGTCAAGTTCAATCCAGGCGGGAAGTGGAATCCAAAAATAGAGGAGAAGGGAGAAACAGGTCGGCCGAATTTATTTCCTGACAAAAATAAAAACAAAAATAATAATAGAAACAGCAGATCCAAATCCAAGGATAAAGATAAAAGAGGAAGAAAGAGGAAAGGTTGTGGTGGCAAGGATAAATCTGAGATGGATGAAGAGGATCAGCCAGTTGCCCTTGGCGAACCGTGTAATGCGTATCGATGCTACAAAGGTATTTTAAAAATTTGGATTTTGAATTTAAAAATTAAACAGTAGCGCCATAATTTTCTAGAGTTTTGTAGTTTTTTAAAAATCCGCCATTAAAAAAAACAGATCCATGTTTGCCCTCGGGTCTCGCGTACTGCACCCCAAAACACCCACGACGCTCCTCAATTCCACCGTGCCCTGAAAAATTCCCGATAAAACCGAGGAGAATCGCCATCTGTCCAGAGGATCAAGAACCAGTCCCGGGGCAAAGAGAAGCAGCCGTTGCAAGTGGATTGCCACCAGGTGTCGCTGAAGCCCTAGGTCCGGCCTTTCTTCAAGGGTATGGACTCTCTTCAAATTGTAGGGAAAATCAGAGGAATGCAAATATGGCACGAAATGCGGACTTTCCAGGTCAAGGTCAGGGTCAATTTCAAGTTCAAAGCCAAGATTGTTCACCAGAAAATGTACCCCAGATGTACAACGACTTCCCTACAAATCAAAGGGAGAGTGGGAAAAAGAGAAAGATTCCAGATGAGTGGATTCAAGTTTTGCCGCTTTGTGACCCGTGCAAACCGCCAAGAAACAAAAAGAAAAAAGGCGGGAAATCTAAATCTAAAAGTGGGGGTTCTAGCACATGTTGCAGCTATGATGATGAATAGCCATTCAAACCGCATTCTCAATTTTCAACAATTTGACCTTTGACCTTTAATTTTTTAATTTGCACTCTTTTTCTAAAAATCCCACTGTATGAAAAATTTTGAATAAAACCACGCAAAAATTCCCGTCTTCATAAAAAACTCAATCCGCAGTCGAACTGGGTGCCTGAATTTATCAATTTCAAAGAAATAATGAAAATAAAACAATTTTCCAAGTAAATTCTGTGTAAAAATGTCTTAAGACTTTTAAATTGCTTAAAAAGTGTCATGGCTATGTGAATCAAAACTTTGAGTATTAAAACAGTTTTGTTTACTTCAAATGTTTAAAATTCAAATTGTTTTATTTTGTTTTGCTTAACTTTAAACTTTGACATTT
Source organism: Sminthurinus aureus (assembly GCA_034698265.1). NCBI lineage: Eukaryota > Metazoa > Arthropoda > Collembola > Symphypleona > Katiannidae > Sminthurinus > Sminthurinus aureus. The sequence continues at coordinate 20,905 of JAQGBH010002336.1, read as the reverse complement.
GACCTTGCTTGGATTTAGATTTCATTTCATACGCCATCTGTTATTTTTGTGTTCATCTAATCTCCAATAAAACCATAGCCTAATGCATACATAATTTTACTTACTAAATTATAGTTGCAGCGGCTAAAAAGTTCATCGTGGAGTTTTTGAAAATGGATGAAAACGTTGGAGCGTCAAATTTTCTAAAAAATGGAAGACCGATGAATTCTCAAATCCGATTCTATTAGTTTAACAAGGAGATGAACAATCCTGCACCACCAGCACAGGCGCCCCCTGGTGCTGGTGCTGGAGGTCAAATAGCCATCCCGCCGGGAATGCAAGTCCGCGTAGCACCCAGAAGAAGACCTTTTGCCTTCATCCACCGACGACAAAGAAATGGGAACAGGAATGGAAATGGCAACGATCCGAACAATCCACAAGATGGCGGAAATGACCAAAATGGCCAGTCTGAATGTTGGTCCCGATGTTTTTTCACACTCATCTATCTTCTCTTCGAACTGGTCATTTTCATCGCCATCTTGTCCCTGTCCATCGGCATTAGTGTTTTGGCCGCTCTTTTGAAGCAATATTTCTGGCATCAGAAAATGTCCACATTTCTTCAAACGTACATCACTCTCTGGGTGCTGCACAATCTCTCGTATCTTCAAGCGAGACATCAACTCGTTCACGTTTATCCCCTGCGGGCACGATTCGGACCAAATGGACTGTTTTTCTTCAAGTGTGTAAGTTGTAAGTTTTTTAGAAATTTTTTTATTATTATTTTTATTAACCTCATCGCTCCCATGGACGTAAATACGTTATGTGTTACCAATGGCTACGGAGTCAATGAGGTTAATATTATTATTAATTATCGTGATCATCGTTTTATTTTTATTTCTCCCAGAATTTCCACTAAAAATTTCCCTACAATTTTAGGACTATCCTGGAAGCATGGCCTTTTTCACCCTGTGTGGCGCTTATGTCAATTTGTTGTATCAATTTTCCCGGCTTTTCTGCCTCTGGCCGAAAAGCGGTGGACATCAAAATCAAAACCAAACTTCCGGATTTATCCCAGAAATCGGGATTACGACGGCTCTTTTCCTCTTGAGTTTGTCGGGAATTCAATATCTTTCGGCCCGAAAATTAAGGTGGGATTTTTATTGTGAAATTTCAAGATTGGAGCGCCAACCAATGTTTCCCACGTGCTGCTCCTACATTTACGCCATCTGTAGTCTGAGCGTAAGTTTTCTAGAATCTAGTTTCCTTTTTCCACTGCACTGGAGAAATATTTACAAGGAAAAATCGCTCTATTTTCAAATTCACATTTTACGGATTTCAACGCCGTTTAATAATTTTTGCTCACATAAAAACGAACACATTTGAGAAGATTCATTTTTATCTTTATCAAATAGTTTTTGCAGTTGATATTGACCGTTTTCTACTCGATGCCGCTTCTTCTATGGCTTTTACTCTCGCGGTTTTTTCAGTGGGAAATTTCCTCCACCGTGATTTCAACTGTTGCCTGGACGGCGGGATTGGGTCACTTGGGCGCTTTGTTTGAGCGGTCGCAGTCATTTCAAATTCTGCATGCAGGAGCTCATCATATTGTAAGCAAAGTTCAGGATTTTAAAACAGCTGTTGCTGAATTTTCATTCAGGGGGGAATTTCAAATTTTAAATTTCTTTAGTAATTTTAATGAATTTTAAAAACCAAAATTCCCATGATTTTTTCAATTTGTCTGGGGTTTTTCAGGCCAATTTACACGTGCGTAGTTACCTTTTGTGTGGCGTCTGCATCCCGTTTACCGCCTACTGGTTTTTTAAAATGGAGGATGAGCTGTGTCAAAATCCGCCTGTGGGAATGACAATGAAATATAATTCAATTAGTGGAAGTGGGAGTAGCAGTGGACTGGACCTCACCCACTTTTTCCTCATCAACACCGCCGTCTGTATCCTCTGCACCATAAAATACGCCTCCCTGACACACTACAGCGTCCATCATCACCACCATCATCAACATCCGCATCACAATCATCCGAATAATCAAAATAATAATGAAAATCCCAATGCCGATGGTAATAATCAGCCGCCGCAGCTCTTGAATCAGAATCAGAATCAAAATCCAGACCAGAACCAAAATCAGAATGCCGGTGCAAATCCAGCAGTTCAAGTGAATTTACCCGGTACTATTCAAAATGACCCTGTGGCAAACGAGATAACGGATGACACGACCAATGACAAAAATGGCGTTTTAGCAAGGATAACTAGTGGTGAATCCTTGATTCGGAAAATGGAGGAAGGGATTGAGCTGAATGTCCAACTGGAGGATGGACCATCAACCTCAAAATCAAATTCGAAATCAAGATCAAGATCAAGATCAAAATCACTCGTGTCCTCTGGAAAAGAGCAAAATTCTCGACCCACGTGCTCGAAATTCATCACTGTTGAAATTTTGGTCAGGTTTTGTTTTTTACCCCCTACAGAAATTTTAAATCAGTTGGCTGTCAAGTTTTTGTTCTGGTTTTGTTTCGCTTGTCCTTCGTCTTTTGTATAATAAATCATAAATTGTGATTATTTTTTCATTTTTTGTGGCGTTTTTAGGCAGAGGAGTTGAAAAAAGTGATGAATTCAGTCAAACAGGAGGATGCGGATGAAACTGAAACGGAAACGGTGACGGAGGAAATGAAAACTCAAAATAATAATCCTGGAGAAAAAGACAACGAAAAAGAACAACAACAAGAACAGCAAGGAAATGATGGAATTGAACTGGAATTGACTACTCAAATTGACAAAAATAAAGATCATGACGGCAAATAATTTATCCAGCTTCAAACACCCCACTTCAAGCTGTTTACTGTAATTTGTAACTTGTAAATAGAAAGTAGCAAAATAATAATAATTATTATTAAGGTTAAAATTGCACATGATGAGTATTTTTTGGGCGGTTAATAAATGATAATAATTTTGTAAAAAGCGCCATCATCATCAACATTTTTAATTGGGGAGGGTGTAATGAATTTCATGAATTTTTCAACAAACAGACAACTTTTTACGTTCAATCTTGCACATTATATCAAAAGTTAAATTGTCAGTGTCCGTAGGCTCTAGTAAAATGAATCGAGGTGATTAGAATAACTTATATTCTGGTGGAGAACTGACCCATAAGTCTTTATGCATTTTGGCCCTTATTTTCAATTTCAATTTTTTTCAAACGGCGTCAAATCATAACAAAAAATCTCGAGTTGTTCATCGTTCATTTGTTTTACATTTTACACGCAAGTAAGAAATTCCATAAAAGTAGTTTGTTCAGTCTGTGTCCTCTTTATTTCGGCCATTTTTTTTAATATTTTTTTATACCGTTTGAGCATTGAGCATGGTCTACGAGCTCTAATTACCAGGAGCGGTTATTTGTCATTATTTTGAGCTGTTGTGCTGCTGACTGATTGTTGTGCACGGACAGATTGTTGAGACTGCTGTTGTTGTAGTAGTAGTAGTTGACTTGGAGGTAGGTGCTGTGGTTGGTTCGTCATCCCCGGAAGGGGCGTCCGCTCCGTCGGAATCCATTCCTCGGCCATTCCGTTCTACACCAAATTAGAAATTAGAAATATGAAATATGAATATTTCTCATGAGTCATGACTAGGTTATGATTGTTTAATACACAAAACACGAGTTGAGTTTTGAGTTTTATTTTCATTTTTCAAACCTGTAGCCATCCCACAATAAGGCGATGAAAATAACAGTCAAAAACAGGACGACGATACCGCCCGCAGGACACGTGAGTAAAAATGAAGGGCATGTACACAAATCCGCGTATAGTATCAGACCTTGTGCTGTTTCTTTCAGGATTAGACGTAGCTACATAATTCACAACTAACCAAGCAATGTTGACCACAATTAGTAAGGCGAGATAGCCCAGGAGAACATATTCAAAAGCGTACCGAACCTTTGCAGTTTTGTACGACATCTTATACAAATGGGAAAAAAATAATAATAAAAGCATAAAACTATGAAATCAAATTAAAACTTTGTTATTTACACAAACTAAAAATCAGTTTCTTATAAAAAGTAAAAAGTAAAAAGCTGTACCGTTTTTGCCAGTCGATATGAGAGAATCACTGGAACGAGCATGACAAGGACAAAAATTGACCATAGTCCACATAAAACTGCGGATTGTGGATTGTGGTTCGTTCAGTACAAAATTTAATTTCAAGATCCAAGATTAGGAAAAATTCAGAAATCGTTCATCGCATTTTGGTATGAAATTCAAAATTCAAAATTCATTTCTCATTTGAGATTTGCAGTAATTGTATTCGTTACTCGTTATTCAGCTCACCGAAAAAAAGGTAGTCGTTTTCAAAGGAATTTTTGAATGTAAACAGCCTATGCAAAAAATTGTTTAACTTTTATCAATTTTTGATTTTTGATTTTTGATTTGGTTGTTTATCGTTGCATTTTGATTATTTTGCCAGAAAAAAAAGCAAAGAGCGAAGAGGCGCTAAAAAATTGTAGATTTTTACAACTATTTTCCATCAACTTACTTGAAAATGATGGTCAATCCAATTACAAGGGCCAGCAGAGCCAGTCTAATTCCTAATTTGATCTGTTCGTTTAAAAATCAAAAATCAAAATACTAAATACAAATCAAAATTTTGAGAAAAAAATTCCATGTACAATTTGCACAAATCTAAAAATGGAAAAAAATGTGCTTCCAATTTCCAAGGAAATTAGAGGAAAACTGTAAAAAAACTATACTGACGAAATCCATTTTTGCCCTTTGTTTCACAATTTGTCCCAAGGTTTTTCCGCGGTAGCAGCAGGCATTGGAAAAATATGGTGTGTCAGGTGGCGGAGCCATTGGAGCAGGCTATTTTTTCACCGATATGTAAACAACAGAATATAAAATGATATGCACTTGTTTTGATGTTTTGATTTTGATCAACTTGACCTCTCGAGTTTTTTCTCTCTTTTGAATCCGTGTAATAAAAATAAATAAAATTCAAAATTAAAACCTGAAGATAAGTGATTTGTGGTTGCTGTTGTTGTTTTTGTTGGGAGTTTCCAGTTTCTAAAGTTGAGGAAGCAACAGGATTGACATCTTTTTGTCCAGAGTCACTTGATGCTTTGACCTCTTCATCCTCATTTCCAATGCCATTTCCAGCTCCCATGTTAGTGTTTGATACTTGTTTCTCTTTGGGATGGATCAGATTCTGCTTCTTTGAAATTTTGGGTTTTGATTTTGAGTCAGTTGAGGGCATTTTTCACATCATCATGAATTCATCATTCACTAGTTTTTGTTTGACCGGCTATGAAATCCGGATTTAGCAAGTTTTGAAATTGGAAATTAAAGCATTCGTATTTGAAAACGTAAAACTTTGTTTTAATAATTCTTGTTGGTTTTATTTGTGTGGTTCGCATCTATGGTAATTTTTATTTTTTTATTTTTGTAAAGACAAAATTCAAAGGTAACATTCAGCATTCAGCATTCGTCATTCACTGTAACAAAACAAATCCCAAGCGTTCTTAATTCTTAAAATCTATTTTTAATTTGTGGTTTGTAAACCGAGTTTATTTTTCAAACGGCGTCACATCATAACAAAAAAAAAAAAACAAGAGTTGTGTCTAAATTCGTTTTACACTCAACACTCAAGACTCAAGATTCGGGTAAGAAATTGAACAAAAGTCGTGTCTTGAACCTGTACTCTTTATTGTGCCCATTTTTTTTACTCTTTTTACACCATTTGAACGTCAAATGTTGTCTACTTTCTACGGATTCAAATTCCCAGTGTCAGTTTCAGTGTTTTGAGCTTGTGCACTGACAGATTGTTGAGACGGTTGCTGAGCCATCAACTGTTGTTGTTGTTGTTGTTGTAATAGTAGTTGACTTGGATGTAGATGCTGTGGTTGGTTTGTCATCCCCGGAAGTGGCGTATTCACCGTCGGAATCCAGACCTCGGCCATTCCATTCTAAAACAAATTAGAAATATGAAATATGATCATTTCTCAAGACTAATGATTTTTCAATACACGAGTTTCGATTTTTGAGTTTAATTTTTAATTTTTGCAACCTGGAGCCATCCCACAATAAGACGATGAAACCAGCCGTCAAAAGTAGGAAAAGCACGCCGCCCGCAGGTTAAGTGAGTAAAAAGGAAGGGCAAGTAGACCAGTGCAAGATAATGAATAGACTCGCTCCTCCACGTTTCAGCATCATTAGTCGTAACTGCATCATTCACAGCTATCCAAACAGCGTGGACGACAATTACCAAGAAGAGATAGCCCATGAGGACAAATTCAAAGGCGTACCGAGTCTTTGCAGTTTTGTACGACATCTTACACAAATTCAAAGAGAATAATAATAAAAGTACATAATATGATATTATTAGAATTCTGTTATTTGAGATTTGAGATTTGAGCAAATCAGTTGCCTATAAAAAGTTTTTTAAAAGTAAAAAGTCAGAAGTTGTACCGTTTTTGCCAGTCGATATGAGAGAATCACTGGAACGAGCATGACAAGGACAAAAATTGACCATAGTCCACATAAAACTGCGGATTGTGGATTGTGGTTCGTACAAAATTTAATTTCAGCCTTAAGACTAGTTCGTTGATCGTTGATCATTGATCATTTTGGTATTAGTATTCAATTTTCGATATTCGTTACTCGTTATTTAGCTCACCGAAAAAAAGGTAGTCGTTTTCAAAGAAATTTTTGAATGTAAACAGCCTATTCAAAAAATTGTCAATTTTTTGTCAATTTTGGAGTTTTGATTTGATTATTCATCCTTGAACATTTTTTATATTTTTCCAGAGCAAAAAGCACACTGAGAGGCTCTAAAAAACTGTACAAAAAACTGATTTTTGTAACTATTCCATTAACTCACTTGATAATAATCGCCACTGCAATTGCAACTGTGAGCAGAACCAGTCGAACTCCAAATTTGATCTGTATGATGCAAAAATGAAAATTTTGAGAGAAAATCATACACTGTGTTTTTTTGCACATAAAAATAACTGTAAACTAAAAATGGGAAAAAATGTGCTTCCAAATTCAAATTTCCAAGGAAATTAGAGGAAAGCTGTAGAAAAACTGTACTGACAAAGTCAATTTTTGCTAGCTGTTTCACAATTTGTCCAAGTGTTTTTCCACTCCAGCAGCCACGTGGAAAATAGGGTAGGTCACCGGGTGGAGCAGTTGGGCTGGGCTATTTTATTACGGATAAGTAAAAAAAAATAGAAAATTACGCTCCTTTTTTTTGATTGACCTGAGAAAATGTTATTGCTAAAAGCCTGAAAGCGAAAAGAGTGTCCGAGATTTTCTCTTTCTTTTGAATCCGTGTAATAAAAAATTTAAATGAGATTCAAAATTCAAAATTCAAACCTGAAGATAGATAATTTGTGGTTGCTGTTGTTGTTTTTGTTGGGAGCTCCCAGTTTCTGAAGTTGAGGAAGCAACAGGATTGACATCTTTTTGTCCAGAGTCACTTGGTGGTTTGACCTCTTCATCCTCATTTCCCACGCCATTTCCAGCTCCCATGTTGGTGTTAGATTTTTGTTTTTGTTTTGGATGGATCAGATTCTGCTTCTTTGGAATTTTGAGTTTTGATTTTGAGTCAGTTGAGGGCATTTTTCACATGCCACGCAAAGGCGTTGATGCGTCACATTGGCAGTTCTTCATGATTTGAGATTTAACACGTGTTGAAATTGGAAATTATAAGCATTCATATTTGAAAACTCGAAAACTTTGTTTTAGTAATTCTTGTTTGCTTGTATTTGTCTATTGTCTAGTCGTCTAGTTCGTATCTATGGTATTTTTTAGTTTGTATTTTTGTAAAGACAAAAAAAATATGAGGCATTCTACTTACATTCATCATTCGTCATTCACTTTAACAAAACAGGCACACCAATTTTATGAATCTTTATTACACTGTGGTTTGTAAATCGAGTTTTTTTTTCAAACGGCGTCCAATCATAACAGAAAATCGTGCGCTGTGTTTACAGTTTTTTCCGTTTTACATTTTATACTCGGGTAATAAATTGAACAAAAGTCGTGTGTTCAACCTGTTTTGTTTATTTTGACCATTTTATTTATTTTTTACACCGTTTGAACACCGTCTACGTCCTACGGATTCAAATTACCAGGATCAGTTTCAGTTTCAGTATTTTGAGCTGAGTGTTGAGCTCTCAACCGCTGCTGTTGTTGTTGTGGTTGAAAATTTGGAGGTAGAGCTTGCGGTTGGTCCGTCATTCCGAGAAGTGGTGGCTCCTCTATCGGTATCCAGTCCGCACTCTTTCCTTTCTACAAAATCACAGACAATTCACGGCATTTCAAATTTTGATGTATCTATGATGAAAATCCTCGGGCATGGAAAGAAGGAAAAAATGTGAATACTTCTCCTGAGTAATGATTTCTAAGTTTGTAGGACTTGAGTTTGGTTTTTCAAAAGATGACGCTGGCGCCTTTCATCTACCTGTATCCATTCCGCAATTTTACCGTGAAACTGATTGCCACATTTAGAACCGCGGACACGGCTGCAGATATGGAGATATAAAAGAAGGGCAAGTTGAGAAATGCATAATAAATTCCCCTTGGGCTCCTTGGGTTAGTTTTATCCTCCGGAGAATTCACAATGGACCAAGCAAGTTGGACTCCAAATAACAAGAAGGTATAGGCCATGAGAACATATTCAAAAATGTACCGAATCTTTGCCGTTTTGTATGTCATCTATATTATATTTCAGAATTTGACAGAAATTTAAAATCGGAGAGCATGAAAAAATTTGACAGGAAATCAGAATCAGAAATCCCATAAAAACTCTTTGTTATTTATGAAAATCATTGTACCGTTTTTGCCAGTTGATGGGAGAGAAGGGTTGGAACGAGGATGAGCGGGATAAAAATTGACCATAGTCCACATAAAACTGGAAATTGTGTACACAAAAGGAAAGTTGCCCCGAGAAAAACTCGTTAAATATTTTCGATATTAGATATTAAAATTCGTAATTGGATTTTCAGTATTCGATTTTCAGCTCACCGAAAAAAGCGTAGTCGCTTGCAAATGAAGTTTTGAAATGAAACACCCTATTTCAAAAAATTTCTGTTATATTGTGTCCATTTTGCATAATAACGATTGACTTGTTGATCGTTGATCGTATAGCCAATCAAAATTGCCAAAGCTAAAAGCTAAAAGACACTCTAACAATAAGTTTAAGTTTTAAGTTTTAGATGTAACGATTTTTTTTTGTAGCTATTCCATTCACTCACTTGATAATGATCGTCAATCCAATTACAAGGAGCAGCAGAGCAAGTCGAACTCCTAGTTTGATCTGTACTATGCAAAAATCAACATCAAAATCAAAATTTTGGACCTTTGATGTTGATGTATATTTTGCACATAGATAACTAAAAATATGAAAAAATGTGCTTCCAAGTTCCAATTTCTAAGAAAATTAGAGGAAAAACTGTAGAAATATTATACTTACGAAGTCCATTTTTGCTATTTGTTTCACAATTCGTCCCAAGGTTTTTCCCCTCCAGCAGCCACGTGGAAAAAAGGGTAGGTCAGGGGGCGGAGCAGTTGGGCTGGGCTATTTTATCACGAATATGAAGCAAACATGGGAAATTACTCTACTTTTGACTTTTCATTGTTGAGATCAACTTGAGCTCAGAAGCGTTTTCACTCAAAGAGAAAAGCGAGTGTGAGATTTTTCTGTCTCTGCTTTTGAATTTTGAATCGGCGTACAAAGTACAAAACGTTTAATGAGATTACAAATGCAGACCTGAAGATAAGTAAATTGTGGTTGCTGCTGTTGCTTTTGTTGGGAGTTTCCGGTTTCTGAAGTTGAGGAAGCAACAGGTTTGACATCTTTTTGTCCAGGGTCGCTGGATGGTTTGATCTCTTCATCTTTTTCACTGCCATTTCCAGTGACAATGTCAGTGTTAGACTCTTCCTTTTCTTTGGGATGGACCAGATTCTGCTTCTTTGAAATTTTGGGTTTGGATTTTGAGTCGATTGAGGGCATTTTTCAATTCATCATAATTCATAATTTAATATTTAGTACGAGTTGAAATTGAAAATTATAAGCATTTGTGTTTGAAAACTTGAAAACTTTGTTTTAAAAAATTCTTCCGTGCTTCTAGTTTCTAGTTCGTGGCTATGGCAGTTTATTATTGTACAAAAGATGAGGAAATTCGCCATTTGTCCTTTTAAAATAACAATGTTTTTTGACTTGTTTTTCTTCATGTTCATCTGGAATCTGGAATCTGTTGTACATTGGTTTTGCTTAGCCGAGTTTTTTTTCAAACGGCGTCCAATTCGTGCAGTCTTTTAAGTCTCTTTTCAGCTTTCTACAATTTTTAGACTTGAGACAATTGGGTTTGCTTGCATCTTTGATTATTTTCTATTGTCTATTCATCAGCTTAAATAAGGCAAAACATCAAATCAAAACATCATACTCTTGGAATTTCCGAATGTGTTTATTCTTTAATTTTCATACTGAAGCGAGAATATCCACATTTTAATACACATTTTAAGCATGTACATTTTAATGCTGCTTCAAATTGTGAAGAATTTTTGATTTTCATAGATTGAGCAATAAAACATTCAAGTTTCCTGTGTCTGGCTAATTTCATTGCAAAGGGTAAACGAGTCTAAATATTTGTGTACAAATCCACTGCTCTGCCTTCTTGCGTGATAAAAATTACAGATCACAGACATGAATTATCATCATGCTCATGTTTTGCACACCAAATAACGATAAGAGAACAGACGCTGACGATTGCAACTTCTCTGTCTCATTTTGCATTTTGTACACAACTACAAAGTACAGTCTACAGTCTACACACACAGTATTAGCCCGAAATCGCCAACGAGAAAATAATGCTGGATTAGCATTACGTGCTCAGAGCTCAGACTTTCATCATAAAACAAAATATTATACGAGTAAAATTAGTCAAATCATCAATATTTTAATTGTGAGAACATTTACTTTATGTACATCGTCGCTCCAGAGCTTTACATTTCATATTTAACTCCATAGATTCTAGATATTTGTGTGTGTACTCTCATTCTAAATTCCTATGTAAATTACACAGTTAACTTTTACACTACACACTGCATACTGCATTGCATTCTCTTTTCTTTCTTTCTTTACAAAGCCCCGAGCTGAAACTAAAATCCTCGTAGAAAAAAAAGCCTGACGCCATTTTTTCATTCTCCATTATTTTGTGGTGTGCTGTTGTGTGTGGTGCTGTGTTGAATTTGGTCAAAGAAAGGTAAGACTAATTATTTTTAAATTATAATTAATCCATAATATTTGTGATTGTACAATTAAATTTAAGCAATCATACAGAGAGAAGTTGATTGTTGATTGTTGTGGACCATCATTTGTGTAGTGTGTAGTTGCAATTATAAATTATAAATTATAAAAAGAGCATGACGAATGACAAAAAATAGTTACAAATTGTAAACTGTGATAAGAAATGATGATGATTCCTGTGGTTAAATGCAGGCACAGTCTGTGAACCTTGAACTTTTGATTCATCGTTAAATGATAAATTTTGTCATTGCAATTTGCACCATTTTGTGTAGAATGTATAGCTTGTCGTTTGTCGATCGTCAATGAAAAATGGTCCGCACGACTAATATGACTCATGAATTTCGTGATACCAAACGATAACCAAACGATAGAATTATATGATATTATTATAATGAGGAATGCAGATACATAATTAATATGAATCATCTAATATATTTTGCATACTTTATTTTTTACATGCATTTCAGATTGAGTTCCTGTGTCCTGTGTCCTGTGGCTTGTGATAGTTTGTGAGTTGAGAGTTTGAGCTTTGAGAGGTAGTCAAAAACTTGTGTAGTAAAATGGAAAGTTTAATTCCTATTACCAATAAACTCCACACGCTTCAACAGAAATATAAGGACTTGTCATTTGACATTCCACAGATCTCAGTAATAGGCGAGCAGGTAAGACTGAAATATAACTATAGAAAGGGAGAAATAGTCATAATAATAATAATTGTTTTTGTGTACAAATTAGACTTAGTATTATTTATTGATTTTGTGTTTGTCATGCTCAATATTCAATAATACTTAATTTCTTTTCTATTTTGTGTTTTTAGAGTGCTGGGAAATCTTCCGTGTTGGAGAGTGTGATCGGCAAACCAATTTTACCGAGAGGTATCATAAAAAGTCACCTGAAAAAATTAAACAATCATATATCTTTGATTAATAATAATTCAAACTTCAAACACAATAATAATTATTATTATGCGTATTAAATAAAATACTATAATATTTAGGAACCGGGATTGTCACAAGATGTCCCATCATCGTCAAACTTATTTTGACAAAGAAGACACCAAAAAAGAAGAGCTCATCTGAAGGCAGTAGTGACGAAGATACAAAATTTTTTGGTATGTTAAAATGCATGATAAAACTGTGTATTTTTTTGGTATGTACTTACAACTTAGAAAAAAAATACATTCATTTAGATATCTATGCATAATATGCAGAGTTGTCTATTGTCTATACTTAATTTATATTAGTCGTAATTGGACATATTGGACAATTATTATTTTCTTTTCTGTTTATTTTCTTTCTGTAGTAGTAAAACAAGAAGATGAGGATGTGGAATATTGTATTTTTGAGCATAAACCAAGTAAAAAGTACTATGATTTTGAGGAGGCGAAATCGGAACTTCAGAATGAGGTGAATCGTCGAGCTGGAACCAATAAAGGAATCAAGATGCAACCCCTTTCTTTGACCATTCATTCTCCGAAAGTCATTAATTTGACCTTGGTTGATCTTCCTGGAATCGTTGAGAATCCAACTGGAGATCAACCTGTTGATATCAAGGAGCAGGTTCAAAAGCTACTCAAGTCGTACATAACTCAAAAAAATTGTATCATTCTTGCTGTTTCTGCCGCTACTAGTGATATTGCCACGAGTCAAAGTATCCAGATGGCCAAAGAAGTGGATAAAGAAAGGGAACGGACGATCTGTGTCCGAACTAAATTGGATCTGGTCGATGAAGGAACCGGTAAATAATTGTACATATTATTTTAAATCTATTTCAAAATTCAAAAGTGATTCACCATTACAATCAATATTCAATAATAAATTATCTAAAAATTGTTTGACTATTTGTTTGTATTTAAAAATTGACAGAGGATGAGGTTAAAAAAACTTTGAGTGGAGAAATCTTGGCGTTCAAGAAAGGAATCGTTGGAGTTGTGAATCGGGGTCAAAAGGACATTAATAATAATAAATCCATTGACGACAGCATTGAAAAAGAACGATTGTTTCTTGAGGCCAACTATCCAGAGCTGAGTGAAACTCACGGTACGCTCAATTTGAGGAAAAAACTACAACAAATTCTCATCTCCCACATCCAGGCCTGTTTGCCGGATTTGGAGGTTTGTGTTTTTGTTATTTCTTCTTTTTTACTATAAATTAAAAATTCTGAATTATAATAATATATTGTTGTTATAATAATATATATGAGGTACTTATTTGAAACAATATTTTATGTTGTAAGTTGTTATGTAAAATGTAAATGCCTGATAATTTTACATTTTGTTTTCTGTATAATTTGTACAGTTGAAAAATAGAAATTTGTTGGACGAGACAGAGGCAGAGTTGGAAAAATATGGAGAAGAAGAGGAGGAGGACAAAGCCGAGGCTCTTAAAAATACTACGTACAAAATGTATGAGGAATTTTGTAAAGCCGTCTCTTTGACTGAAGGTATGAAATTTCACATTTTATTTGATGCATCAAATTTTAAGTGGAAATGGAATGTATTAAATATTAGTAAAAAAATATTTTTTAAATATATAAGTATAGCTTTTTAACAATATTTTTTTATTTATTTTAGGGGGTCTTGTTCGGAACATGTTTTACAATATCTTAGCAGCCAAAGTAAATACAATTGACCCAGAGACCAGTCTGGAGGATGAGAGGATTCAAGAAGTCATCGCAACACGTGAAGGAGCTTTGGAATCTAAAAGTCGACCAATGGTACTTAAATATTTTAATTAATGTATTTTGAACGAGTTTAAAAAAACGAGATTGAAAAAAATAGTAACAAATAATAATTCAAATAATTATTATTGTTTTTTTTTTAAATTTATAGAACAGCTTTCAAGAGTTGAGTTCCGAGGAAATGCTTCGTTTCCATGGAGCGGAATTGAACTGTGCTTATTTGTGCATGGATGAATTCACAAAATTGATAGAGAAGGTGTTGGATGATAAAATTATTGGTCGATTTCCAGCATTAAAGAGTATGATGAGAAAAGTGACCAAGGAATTATTGGAAGGCTGTCGAGGAGAATTGGACAAGACTTTGAAGGATTATGTCGAAGTTCAAAGTGCATTTGCTAATAATGATGAGCATTTTGAGGAAAAAATTAAAGAGATCCAAGGTCAAATTCGAACTGCTCCCCATCGACAAAGATACAGTCAACACAGCCAACCTGCTTTGGGTAATGATCCTTTGGACCAAGTTTGGATTGTGAGGAAACTCGTGGAAGCTTATATTTTGGATGCGAGAGCTCACTTCATAGAGTACACCCAAAAAGCCTGTGTCGTCAAAGTCATTAATGTTATGAAGAAAAATCTACTGCCTCAATTGGTTAGTTTTTTTTACCTTGACATAAAAAATAAAAAATATTATTATCTTCATATTATTGACATTAATAATCTGATTTTACACTGTTCCTATTTCCTGTGTAATAATTAATAATTATCGCTCATTATTTATTTCGCGCATTACTTGATTGGTGTCATTTTTTTTAATTAATTCTTTTAGAATGAAAAGATCCTTCAACCCGACATTATTGATAAATTAGCGCAAGAGAGCCCAGAAGTTGTCGAGCGTCGCAAAGTGCTGAAAACTCGCTTGGCGGTGAGTTATTTATTTATTTTTACTTCCTTGCTTCTTTTATTATAACATATTATTATGATGATATATTACAATTTTTTTAGTCACACTTTTTATCTCCCATTTACACAATATTTTCAAAACACTAAAAATATTTTGTTTTCCTATTTTCAGGGTTTGAAGGAGCACAAGAAGATTATTGAAGAGCTCAAGAATGCTTAGATTTTTTCATGCTTTTTCTACATGAACTCCAACTATTTTTTCGCTATAATCAATCTCATGATTTATGGTTCAATGAATTTCTAAAGTTTAAAGTTGGCTGAAAATATACATTATAATTTATAATGAAAAATACAATCATTTTATCACTTGTTATAATTCAAGTATTCGAATATAGAAAATAAATAGTATAAAATCTATTATACAATACAAAATACAAAATATGACTGCTTACAGTTGGATGAAACCCCCTGCAATAATTTAATTAGCGGAAAATGACTTATTATCATAATCAAATATTTTTAGGGTCAAGCGTTTTGTTTTGAGATTTGAAATACATTTTGTTCATATTTATTTCTAAGTAGTAGTCGTAGCATTCACAAAGCATCTTCTTCCTTGATTAATTTTGAGATTCATAGCAAAACATTTTTTTGTCAATTAATTGTTTCTTATTTTCCCAATATCCAATATCGATAATTAGAATGATGATGTCAAATTTCAAATGTCAAGTGCAACTTTGAAAGAGGAAATGAGAAATGAGGATTTATTTCATCTACCTTTCATTTCCAAAATTGATGGATGTTCTCGCTCTCTCATCAGCTCTGGAATCTGGAATTTTTCCAATTCCTCTGTCGCTTCATATTCATATTCAAATAAACGCTGACAATTTTCTTCACAAATCCCCGTGAAACAAAAGATTCCAAAGCCTTGGGATTATGATGTGGAAGATCAATATTAACTTCCAGAGACTCGAGTTTTTTCATCTGATTCCAAATCGCTCGACCAACTAAACAAAAATTTAGTTGCGGTGAATTCTCAACGTTCTTTTGTATCTGGAGGTTTTTGAGATTCGTGCACATCAACGCCAAAAAGGAAATTGTGTCTGCCTCAATTTTCCTGTCTTTTATAATTAAAGTTTTTAGGCTTGGCAGATGCGGAATGGAATCTTCTCCAGGAAAAGCACGAGCACAATCATCCCAAATATTCAAATCTACAGCAAGAAATTTGTTGTTTTTAAATAACATTAAAAAAATAACATTGTACAAAATGTTGTATGAATTTCTTACCCAAATCACAGACAGCTGGAAAAACATTTCTTGATCGAATTCCAGGAGGGAAAATCCGGGGAGAACTGTAATTTTGCAATATTGTCAATTTCTCTACTTTTTTAAAGGTTGGAAGTTGAAGATTGGCTAAAACTCCAAAAGGGAGCACGTACAATTCTCTCAGAGTGTCTTTGCAGAATTCAAAGAGATTTCCAAGGAAATTCGAAGCTTCACTCAGACAATTTTGATCATGCGAACTAATCATGTAAAATCTCAGCTCCAAAGTTTCCAATTTGGGAAACGGATAATTTTTATGATTGTTCCTGTCAGGGAAAAAATGTTTATCAATTTGAATGATGGCTTCTTGAACAAGATCAGATTTTCCCAGAGCCAGAGATACGGACAGAAAAAACAGAAGATCCTCACATTTTTTTTACTATACGATCTGAAGTCTTCTTAAATTTATCGTAGCATTCACAAGATCCTGTGCAAATTCATGATTACTGGAATTTACGTCACTCTTAAAACGAATCACGTTTAAATGAGGAAGCTGAAATTCAGTTGCATTGATTTCTGAATGTTGTGTTGCTACGGGAAAATAGATATTCTGTGAAGTTTGGACTCAATCCGACTTGATTTAGGGGTCAAATCACGAGGTCAAAGTGTCAAACTGGAGAAAAAAATGTAAACTTTTTGTGTGACTTGGACGTCGTTTCACTTGTTTCTGCAGTTTTGTGCAATGTGTTTCGCACTGAAATGCATTTTGTGCAAAAACGATGCAAGTTGGACACCTGATTACTTTGCCAAAAATGATCAGCATAAAATTATCTATCGATTGATATCATTTTCTGATTTTTCCACAACTTTTTTATTTTAAAAAACAAATTACCATTTTTTCTTCAGAACTTGAGAAATGGTTAAAATTTGAAAAAATCAAAAAGGTGTGGAAATATGTGAAAATGATGTCAATCGATAGAGAATTTTATGCTGATCATTTTTGGCAAAGTAATCAGGTGTCCAACTTGCATAGATTTTGCACAAAATGCATTTTAGTGCAAAACACATTGCACAAAACTGCAGAAACAAGTGAAACGACGTCCAAGTCACACAAAAAGTTTACATTTTTTTCAAATTTCCACACTTTGACCTCGTGATTTGACCCCTAAATCAAGTCGGATTGAGTCCAAACTTCACGGAAAATCTATTTTAGCCAGCCTCGACATGCTCGAACTGTAAAAACTTGAGATTTGTACGTTTGGGATAATATGGGACAGTCTAATGGTGCTGGAACTGAGGAAGTGTAAGCAAAATTCTTCCAGATGAGGAATTTTATTTAGGATCTCTCAATTTTTCCGCCAACATTTCGAATGTTTTTACATCTTTTGCCTGTAAGAATTCTAACTCGAGGCTTTTGGTTCTTTGGCTTTGATTTGAACTGGATGTGGAAAAATCTGAGATGAATTCCATGAAATGTTTGTGATCAAAAATATCGGATGGGGCTAAAACATTTGAGGTGTAAAAGGCAAAATGAGCAATGGGGTTATTTTGTGATTGCCCGCATCAAAATTTCCCGCCGGTTTCGGTTGGGATTTATTGTAGCTGAGTTTTTCAGCTTTGAACTCAGCAGAATTCGGGCGAAAATCAAGCCGAGTTTTTCGGCTTAACATTTTTGCCTGACCCAGAGATAGAATCCGGCCGAATTCTGGCAGAAAAACTCAGCTGAAAAATTTGGCCGAAAGTTTCTGCCGAATATCTACGAATCTCAACGCTAAATATTCGGTCAGATATACTTCCGTTTTCGGCCGAGACTTCCGGCCGACAAAAATATTTACTTTTAATTCAAATAGTAAGTTTCTATGGATTTTGTGCGAAAGAAGTACAAAATCAACACAAAAACCAAAGCCAAATTTCAATCAGAATTCAGAATTGAAATTCAAATGTGAATTTTGAATTAAAATTTCTACTACCAATTATTTCAAATAAGTGCGAACGTCTT
Organism: Sminthurinus aureus; assembly: GCA_034698265.1. Classification (NCBI taxonomy): domain Eukaryota; kingdom Metazoa; phylum Arthropoda; class Collembola; order Symphypleona; family Katiannidae; genus Sminthurinus; species Sminthurinus aureus. The sequence continues at coordinate 2,776 of JAQGBH010002336.1, read as the reverse complement.
TGGCTCTAATTCCAAAACTCAAAATATGGAAACTCCTTCACCCACTACTCACTAATTGTAACTTTTTATACATTTAACACAAAGAGTCCGTCGGATTGTTTACAAAATCACTCACTTTGACAGTGAGACCCACGCAATTCAAATCTACGTGATCTGGTTCATCATTATTGATTATAAATTTCAATGATTCCGCCGAAGTTGGTTGCGACTCCGACCAAATTTCAATGATTCTTCCGGATTTCATTGCGACTCCGACCAAATTTCAATGATTCTGAAATGGATTTTACTGGGCATCCGGAAGAATTGAAATTTTGTCGGAGTCGCAATGAAATCCGGAAGAATTGAAATTTGGTCGGAGTCGCAATGAAATCCGGAAGAATCATTGAAATATCATAAATAATAAAAATTGTTTTTGAGCACTTTAAGCGCAAACTTTAAATGCAAAAGTCGAACGCCGCTCGGATTTTTAGACGAACAAGTTATCCCCATATGAAGGAAGATAAGCATCCCATGCGTTTTTTTCTGCTGTGCTATGTGCTAGATAATACAGAATCAACAACATTTACATAGAATTTGTTCCTTGATATTTAAAACCACTAAAATTTGGAATATAAAATGTCATTTAGAATGTGTCCTTGCCAAAGCATGTAAAAACGGATGAGGGACGAAAAACGGTTCCTCCGTTTAAGTTCAATTTATTACTGCATAAAAAATGCAGAATAAAAAACTTGCCGTGTTTCCTTTTGCATTTAATTAAATGAAATTTTACGAAAGTAACAAAATGACGGAGGAAATTACAATTTTTACAAGCAAAAAATTACAATGAGCATTCTTTGCATTCTGAACCCGGACTTGAGAAAACAGAAAACGTTATGCTTTGTGCAAGAATGACTCAAATTTTATTGTGCACACAACTGACGAATTTTTGGAGCCTTTTAACTGTAACGTAGGAGATAGTCCTGAACTCGTAGGGAATTTTATTTCCATCTACGTTAGTAAAGCCTTCGTTAACTATTGCTTTATGACGGCAAATCGACTGTACACTATTTTACACGGTATGGGAATTTCACAACAAATCTAACTAGAAATTGGTTGAATTTACAGGTTTTTGCGGCCGGGTCAAAAGGAAATTATTTGTGTAGGCTTTCACAGACGCGAAAGCTTGATTAATAATTATGCTACACATGTTGTATTGGCAGAATAGAATCTAGAATTGAAATGTAAAGTATTTTTCCCACACTTTTAGATTACAAATAATGCACAAGTCATCCAGTCAACCAGTATTCAGTATCCAGTACAGGTACATATTTTTTGTCCAGAGGGGGTCCTTAAACTTTTTGAGCTTGCGGAAGAGGAACTTTCAACACCCTCTGGGCTCTGGACTGAAGGCCTTAGTCATTCAAAGGCCAAGGCCACGGAAACTGGACTTTTCAAAGATCCCAAATGTCGATATTTTTTGTCCAGAGGGGGTCCTTGAACTTTTTGAGCATGTGGAGGCAAAGATGTGATGTTTTACAGATAGTTCATTTTGCTCTGGGGTGCCACAAATGTCATTTGTGCTGGTCAGCACAAGTGCTAACTTGACAGAGATGTAAGAACGTTGAATGTTGAGTCTGCCAAAACACTGAATAAATAAATAAATAATTCTGGTTTTGTAAACTCTTGTAATTTCAAACGCAATTTAAAATTTACGGCTCAACTGTATTTTCTATCGGATAAAAACTTGACTGCTTTCATTATTTGTTGTGTTGCAAGTTAAATGAGGTGAAAAACGTCTTAAAAGAAAATCGGAAACCACCACAAATTCAATGGTACAAAAATATTTCCGTAAATCATAAAATCAAATCATGTCGCAGGTACTAAAACTTGTTTTAGTAAGGCACAAAAAGTCAAAACTCAAAAGGGACAAAGTAAAAGGTCAACAGCCAATGGCGGTGCATATTTTGTCTTCTGTTTATACCTGGTTTTCCAGGAAATCGAAAAACTTATGGCAGATTTTTAAACAGAGTTCAATTGAACGGAATTCAAAAACCAAGCAGCGTCTTTTTATTTGAAACCTCCAAGGAAAAATACTCTGATGCGTAAACGTTTTTGTCCTTTCAGAGAAACATCCACGCCCTGGATTTTCATGTACAATGTAGAGAAGCACCCTGTTGTGAGTATTTTCTGTATGAACTCGAGTCTCGAGTCTCTAAGCTGAAACCTGAATGTTTTCAAACTAAAACCAAGTTTTCTATTCAGACTTTCTAAACGATTGTGAATGATGGAAGGAACAAGAAACAACGGGCAAATTTCTACATGTACGTTGTCTTGTTGTGTGAACCGTGAGAAAAATGCGAGTTTCAAATTGACCAGAACACAGGAAATTCCAGCTTCAGTTCCAAATTCCAAGGTCGATAACTAAAAATTAAAACAGTTGAATTTGAATTTGGACGCCGTTTCAATTTTTTTGCGCCTTCTTCTGTTTTTCGTACTTTTAGATATTCAGCATTAACAATTTTTGTACAATTGGACCAAATTAAAAGAAAAGCGCTTGCAACTTCATTCATTTATTTCTTGCAGTTGGAAAATCAAGATTCACAAACCACCTAAAAACTATCTTAAATCCACAAAACTTTAGACTTTGCAACTTTGTTGCATAAATTAAAACGCCGTTTGTGACATTTGGACGCCGCACAGTGGGCCGGCTAGGTGAAAAAAAACGCCTTTGCAGATAAAAACCATCTGTCAAATTTTAAAATATGAAGTATTTCCCCTGAATCACCAATGTTGAGGG
>JAQGBH010002335.1:0-25154 GCA_034698265.1 Sminthurinus aureus | reverse complement strand
TATGTGTAGAAAAATAGAGAGCTGGCGAATTTTAAGTCAATTTTTTCAGCTTGAAAGTTCATGCTCGTTCCATATTTTTCCTAGAGTGATACTCACATACTAGTAACACACGAATCCTATGTAAACTTTGGCAGCATTTATGAATAGAGAATAAAGAAGTACGATGAGATTCTGAGGTAATTCTTCTACAAATGCTTTATTAATTGCAAATTGCAATCCATATTTAAGATAGCCAATGCATATTTGTAGGATGCCAACGAATCCACGTGTATTTTTTCACTTTTTTTGCTTCATGTATGTATACATGGACCAAAACAGAAAGAAACCATAATTGATATTGGATATTTCCGCTTTCCCCATTTACAAATTACAACAAAATGACATCACAGGTGTTGTGGAACATAAAATAGATGCATACGCATAAGAATTTTATTGTTGGTGCTGATGTTGGAAAACACGTGTAACTTTGGAGCGATGCCTTACGCACAATGAATCCAAAATTCAAAATTTAATTTCACGAATTAAAACATTTGATTTAATATAGGGTAATACATTTTATTATGATAAGTAGTTTAGTTTTGACTTTCATTTTCATTTTCACGTCAGTCAAATTTATGAAAGAGAGATCATCACAGAGCGAAAAACATCATAAAATGTCATGTTATGGTTCACATGTCACCGTAATACAACAACAGTGCGTGAAGATTTTGCAAGTAAAAACTAAGACCAGATTTAAAATATGAATCATGATGAATGATGAAAGTACGACAAAATGGTTCTTTTGTATCCTGTATCCATATTACCATTGCCTATTGTTTTTGAGAGTGTGTATTTAGAATTTAGTATTTATAATAACTGGGGGACAGTTTTTACTCTGTCTAATTATTTATATTTAATATTTGCATATATCTACGTGTATACGCACAGTAAATCCTTTCATGCCAGCGTGTAATCTTTATTCACTAGTAATTTGTAGATTGTTTAAACATTCGCTTTCATCTCATCTCATACTGTTTACTTATTTACATTCTGTAATATTTAAAATCAAAAGCGCATCGATGGGACATGAGACGCGAGCTTCTTCTATGCATTGAGTCCGTAGTCCGTATAATGTACAATATTTCATATTTCATAAAGCTTAGAGTTTAGACAGTGCAAAGTGTAAGTACATTATTTTGAAGCAGACAAGAATAATTTTTGGAAAAAATTATATGGTTCAAAATGAAAATGAAATAAAAAAAACTGTTCTAAAAACTTTCGAACTAGAGTTTTTTAACATAACCACATTTGTAAAAGGATAAAAGACAAGTACGAAAAATGTTTACTACAATTATTCTCCATTGGCATGAAAAAAAACAACTTTTTTAAAATATTGATATTTTTGACGAACAATACTGCCCCATTCTGAATTCTGAGATACTTGCTTTGATTAGGGATGATATTTATGGCAACCGCTTGCCGAAAATTAAGACTGTCCAAATTTAGGCAGGCGTCAATGAGAAACAAATTAGAAAAAAGTTCAAAATAATGCATGATATAATTGATCATAAATATGTAATGCAAAACATGCAGCGCATATGCAGACTGAAGACTGTAGACTCAACATGAAAAATACGATGGCGTGTGCTTCTACAAATTTTTTCTTCATCTTTTTTTTTGAAAACGTAAGCATTCAAATTAGCAGATTCATGAGTCATAAAATATGAAGCTGGTATGCAAAAGTGAAAGTTGGAGACTCTTCTTTTCTTGATGAATAAGCAGGCATTGCATATTATAACTTTCTGTAAGTATTATGTAGCGTGTAGAGTGTAGAGTGTAGAGTACAGAAACTACATTCTTGTCTCTCTTGTCTAATACACATTACACATATATACATTATACATTCACATGCATTCCTACTGAAAAAGAAAGAAAGTAGACAAAAAAACTCAAGATTTGTGTGTACAACATACAAATTAGCAAGAATTTCTTTAAATTAATTAGATAATTGAAAAATTATTTGCATTAATATGAATTCATACATATTATGGTGATGATAGTCTCACAAACTGATAATTACTTAAGCTACACAATACAAAATTCATGTTTATAAATGTATGGTGAGTCATACGCATATTACACATTTGATCATTAAGTATAATATGTACATCTAATTCTATAAAGATGTTGTTCACTGAACAACAGAAACATAATAGACATTAAAAACTGCACACTTTAAGTATATTTCACAGGATTGGTCAGGAAAGTTATCAGCTATCAGTGACACACTTACATATTACATACAACTCGACGGTTACGATTTCCAATACGTAAGACGCATTCATGTTGAAAATGTAACTCTTGACATATAGTATGAAGTCTAGGTGCTACTTACAAAACTAACAACTGTAAGATTCTTTTGCTGGAGCATGAAATTGAAAATGAAAAAATACAAAAGATTCATTCAATAGTTATTATTATTATTAATTAATTAAATCAATAATATTACATGTGCCGGTTAACGGTATGGACAGAAAGGTGTTTATAGGTTGTATTTCATTTATTTTGTACAGAGTCAACTTATGCAGTATGCAGTTATACACTGGGGCATTAAAGGTTTTCATCATCATTTTAAGTACCGACGTAATACATTATGAAGTTTAGTGTATGTATATTTCAAAGGACTACATGCCAAAAAGCCGATCAATACGACTAATAAATACGAGTAACTTCTATAATGACTGCGCAAATTTTATATGCGAGAAAAATTATTTTTCCGTAATGCCGACATCAGACACACGTCAAGAGCAAAGAGTTTTATTCTTCATGTTCGCATCTTCACAATTCACATGTGTGCATCAAAATATGTGAAATGTTAGTACAAAGTACAGTATTACAAATGACAACGGCGATGAATTTTTACTATTAATAAAATATTGAATAATAATCCTTATTGTTATAGTGGTTCTTGTATTTGATAAGTAAAAAGTTATATGTGTATGGTGAATGGTCTATGATCTATGGCGTATGACAAGGAAAACGTTCGAGTGTTAATTATGAACAAGATTTTCTTTCCTTTTCTTCATGTATTTTAGATTACATTTGTTTTCACACTTTGGAAGTCTTTCTCATTTCTAATCAACCAGCAACCAGCTTTCTCAATGACTACTGATTACTGATATAATATCAGAACGAGATATGGTGTCTATATTTTTTTACTTTAAAATTATCTCATCTTATTTACTCTTTGATTCTTATTGTGCGATACGGAAATTGACCGTCTGGGAACTTTATCATGTAGATACAATAATATCATGTGCACAGAAACTACTGAAAGTACAAACTATAAATCATATCAAACTCTCGACCGTAATATTTTTACACCTATTGACTACTTACTAACTTTATACACATAACATGCAAAAGCATTTAAAACCTCAAGTTTCTAGACTCAAGACTGATTGCCAATTTGTAGCTTCATCTGTACATAAACACACGGCTCTTTTATATGCATCTCCTATTTAGATTTTCTAGTATTACATATGCAGGAAAATGTAATTTAATCAAGAGTTACAAAACGATCTAACACTTCATGATGATGTAAATATGTAATTAATTTTAAATAATAAAAAATGAACAAAATTTCCTTCGAGATGAGAGATATATAGATATTACATATTTATTTTTATGTGAATTTCTATTTCTTGGTTTCACAATTCGCAAAGAAAGTGAGAGTTAAAAACACAAGACAGTAAGTTGGTTTTAATATAGTTGCATACATATTACATATTATATGCTTTACATACACAAAAAACATGCACGTCTTAACACGCTTTAGTTGAATACCTTTTAGCAGAGATAGAATATAGGATATAGACCGGCAGGAAAACAGAAGAGAAAAACTAGAAAGCAAATGGAATGGAATTCAATTCCAACCCTTGGCTGCTTTTTCATTGGTTTTTTACATCAAATGTCTAAATCTTTTTGAAAGTATTTTAGAACTTAAATTCAAAATTTCAACACCACAATTTCATGGTATTTAATAAAAAAGGATCTGAGATATTGAAAAAAGTGAATTTAAATTATGACTAAACATTTCTGTAATTTTCATACCCAGATTCTAATCTTATAAAGATTCTCAATGGAGTCTCACATGTAAACCCCTGCAAATAATCATCCATAACATGGACTCTGTTTTTCATCATGTGCATCAATTTGCCATTCTCCATTCACTATAGACTATAGTGGAATTACACGGCATATTATGCTAATACTGTTCAGTAAACCGGACATGTTTCTGAGCTTGTTTACTTTTCTGAAATCATTTTTCCACAGTTTGTCATTATTCAACAAATACGAACCATGTTCAAATTGCAAATACAAACAGTACAAAATCAACTCAATTCACAACGGTAACAAACGTTTTAAATTTTAAAATTAAACTATTCAGAATTCAGAGTATAATGTATAAGGTGAAATCAGAATCTGTTGTGCATTTTATGTTTATTATCCGCGTCCATTTACATTTGAACATACAAAGAAAACAAAGGTATTGGGCTTATTTTCGACGTACTCTCTTGAATGAATATACATAAAAAATTAAAAACCGAGTAAACAAATAAACTGATAGAATTGACAGGGAGTCAAAAAACATAAAACCTCCAAATCATTTCTCCGAGCTAACCCAAACTTCCATGAAGCCACCACCACTTCATGTAAGAAATAATAGCTTTTTCCTATGATTATAAATTATAATACTATTAAATGCATACCGACCATGCTACGTTTATCATTAAATGTATCGTTTTATCCATTCTATATTCTGCTCGTCTCAACTGCTTCTCCATTTTTTCCATTCTTGTGCCTTTTGCCTTCTCTTCCTGAGTGTTTTTTTTTAAGTATGACCCTATGACCAGCATAAAGTAATTGGTAGTAATTGGCCTCCAAAGAAAGGGGAAAGAACGCAGTGGTGTGGTCACACTTCGTACACATGTGTGCATATATAAGTTGGAGGCATAAGTCACTGGGTGATTTTAGTGATTTTAGTGTTTTCACTGTTCATGCTCGTCAGGGAGTAACAATGAGAAGCATTGTTATTCGAGAAAGTTTTTTTCAGAAACATTTAACTAAGTGATTCATGTACTTAAAATATAAAACCGCTGAATTATAAATTATTGCAACCTGTACAATGTTGACTGTACATGCAATCATGGTTTATTGTAGGAATCATTTTTTAAAGAAATTAGAAAAGGAAAAAATGCTCCCGAAATTGTCAATAGACAAATCAGTGTTATTTAACAACAATAATTAGTTTTAAAAATGGAAATGTAGACCATTCAAGATTCAGTCAAAAATCGTTGACAGTCTGTAGTCTGTAGTCTATACAGTGCAATAAAAATCATAAGAAAAACGCACAACTATAGTAATGAATAAAATTCATAGTTCATGACAATGACAATGTTTTTTACCTTAAACACTAATGTCTCGTAGTATAATGTAGTGACTTGTTGACACTGTATACGCGCAAGTGTTGTAATCTTTTATCTGCAAAAGAGCCAGTTTTATCCGTATACCTCTGCTACTGTCACTAGTTCAATTAAATGTCGATTAGAAACTAGACAAACATTGAGGTTTAATAATGGTTTGATTGTCATTTTGTCAATTCTGTTGAGTTTCCTTGTGATTTAGTGTAGATTTTAACCACTACAACAATGTACATAATACAATAGTACAAACATATTATGGCATATCATAAATATTTTTCTGGTAAATGTAAAATGTCGCCGGCACTGTTTGGTGACTTGATTTGATTTTACTATAGGGTTTTTCAGCCGTCAAACATATACATATCCTATACTCTAAACTCTAAACTACAAAACTATAATGTTGTCACAGCACATTTCTTTTTTCTTCGTAATTTCCTACAATGTAATGTCTAATGCTGTGATCTGTGATCATATTTGCATATGTTTTTGTCTCAAGATTTTGACAGAAACACTTGAATTTTACAAACAGATGTGTGGTACATGCTCATCTCATGTGTCTTGTATGTTACATCTCGTTAGTCAGGCCGTCACTCTCATCTCTCATTCAACTATAACATAATATTCATTATTCATTCATTCATGACTTTTTTACATTGATACTTTGGCCTGAATTTCGTTCTTGCATCTTTGTCTGTTATACTTACTACATTGACCATAATATGTATAGAGTTTCTTCAATATCCTTTTCTCGTTCTATAATGTACTGTATACAGATAATTTGATGCATACTTATTACTTATATCTTACATACTATGTACATTCTGACGTGAGTGGTGAAACAACATCTCTGTTCTCCCCGAGTGTTGTGTGTGTGTCTTTCAGCATGCACACATCTTGCGTCTTGTAGTTTGTAGTAGCTACAGTTTTCTATAGTTTGTAAGCAAAAATGTATGGCTAACTGAAAAGGAATTTTCAGTTAAAGAATGCTAACATGTATCAAAGAATAGAGATTTCAAAATCCGGTAAAAAATTCCGCCTCCTCATCAATCGTTTATTATTTTGCATATAAAAATCATTTTAATGCATTTTTTGTTTTGATATTTCACGCCTGTATATTCATACAATACTTTATACTGTGTACATAATATACTTCAATGTAGAGTATGCAAATGCCTAAAGTCAAAGTCAAAGTGTTCAATGTTCAAGGTGTGGGAATAATCAAGTTTACTCCCGGTCATTCACTGAACCAGTAAGAATTACCAATTTATATGAATCCTTATGAAAGCTTCCTGTGTGCGTACGGCACAAACAATACAAAATTTTCCATCTGTAATGCAATTGGCAATCTTGTAGTATTTGTACATTATGAACAAGTCCGCAGTCCATGGTCAAAAAATTTACAACGAACTGAGCTATATTTTATGAACTTTTCAAATTATGAAATGCTACTACACATTTTTGCATTCTATTTCTCCTTTGTATTAAATTTACCTACTTCACCTACATATTTTGTCCTTAACCCAATGCCTTAAGATTGGAAATTAAAGTCTATTTTCCCGTCTGTCACAGAATATGGACACATATCTACATCAGTAAGCATCACAAATATATAAACAGTATAAATAAAATGTAAAGTGAAATGTATGGATGAAAGCTTCAGGTTATGTGTTCAATATTTGTAATTTGAGGTACATATTTACAGGTTACATTATGTAAAATGTACAGTGTACAGGTATAGACTTTAACCATTTGAGAATGAAAACTGTAGTAAACATACATTTTACGAACTTTTCAAATGCTCTGTTGTACTTGTTCATTCCACTGACGTACATTTCCCAAATTGTATTACATGTTATCATTTGAAGACAACAATTAGAATTGATTTACCTGATATGCATAAAATGTGACCCAGTCAAACCACATCAATAATTGTCTACCTTAATTCATTACCTACCATCTGATAACACATAACATTCTACAAAACGCTATAGTTTATAGTAAATCTAAAGCTAAATGAATCCATGGAAAGATTATGTATGAAGATGTTCATTTTGAATTTTAGTTTCTAAAATTAAATAAAAATGTTTAATACCAATGATCATCAAGATGTGTGTTTTGCAATTTTCATAAGTCATTTTATTAATAATAGGAATCATAAATTCAGATTTTCAATACACTACAGTCAGTGCGTTTTTCTCCCATCATAAAACAAAACATCGGAGAATAAACAAAAAAATTAATACATAATACTTTAGTCCCAATACCATGCCTATATCAATAGGTTAACGTTAAACATTTTAATTACTGCTGTAGATTGCGAATACATGTTGTATTACTTGTTACTTATTATTATTATCTATAATTTCAGTTGGATCTCCTGTTTAATTTGTAAATCAGAAGGAGAAAAATATGTAGAGTCCCAATGATATTTTACACACTCAAATCTTAAATAATTATTATTATTTTGGAAATTTTAACAAATATTTTATTTTATTGATTCAGTACAGCAAAAAATATTCAGTGCGTTATTTTAACTCTTAGTTTGAGTTTCTAAAATATAAAAGGCATAATAATAAAGATAATACAAGAAATACAAATACGAAGGTTGAAGACAATACATATTTCGTTCGACAGTCTACGAAACATTTAGAGAGAGTACACGTCTGTAGGTTAACCATCAAATTAATGAAGTCAAACGCATAAAAAAGGAAACAAAATGTAAATGGCAAAACTCGAAACGAGTGCCTAATCAAACACAAAGAGGAATACAGTAAAAGAGAAAGACATAGGGGTCAGAGTCAAGAAAAGACTGAAGCATCAGTAAATTGAATATAGAATGTATTTTATACATAATTCATTAAAAACTGATACTCAGACAAAATAGTTAACATTAAAATAAAGAACCATGTTAAAAACATCTTTTGCTGAATTTGACTATTCAATTTTTGTAGTAATATAATACTTGCTCCCACTCGCTACTCATACAAATGCCTCGAGTGTTATCTCTTCAACCTTTACACCTTCTATTTTCTATTCTTCAAAGACAGATAGTATATCATTATTATTATGTTCCCTAAGTATATAATATGGTCTGAAGTGTAATATATAATATACAGTACAGTCATTTCAAAATATTATGGTGATTATTCATATTGTAAATAGTTGAAATATTAGTTTATAGATTAATGAAAAGGTAGTCAAAATAACATTATACCCATCACTCAGTAATAATTATATTAACGGTTCAAGAACAATGCATTCAATTGCATTGCTGTACAAGAGTTTTTTAAAACATGTTTAATGTACATAATGTATAGTAGACTACTTACAAGTATTGCGTAGACTTAGATTTTGAGACAATATTAATATATAGTTTGTGCTTTTAGGTGTACACGTCTTTTCAATACCACAAAAGAAATGTTACCTTAATAATTATTATTATCATTAGAAATACGTATGTATAAAACCAACTTTCGATAAATTACATGAACTAACGATAAGTTCAGTTGTGATTATAATAAGTATTATTCTATAAGCGATATCTAAAAGTCGTTTTTTAAATTTATGAAATCCAAAAGTATATAATATTATAATGATCATAGTAAGCATATTATGTAATATTATTATTATGATATCAATTTATAAGTACTAAATAAACAATACAGTAAAATTACTTCAATTTTCAAGAAATAACTTCATTTGTCAAGATTGTTTTAAGTTTTTGTAGATTAGAATAAACACTAGGTCATCGTTGTCGTTATTATATTAAGTATAAACGCATGTATAATGTATTACAAGTGCTATTTTTTTGTGTATAAAAAAATAACATCCATAACATAATAATATATAAATCAAAAACTTAAGTAATTATTAGTAACACAAAAATCCAGGCACTCTGATCATTATAATAGTAGTAGTAGTATAAGTAAGGCAGGTCATATGATTATTATTCGTCGTCATTGTTTGATAAGAAATTGGGCATGTTAAAAATCAGCATCCAAGGTAAAGATCATGTCAGATTTCTTGCTCATAACTCCAGCTTTTTGATATTCACCAACTCGTTTTTCAAAAAAGTTGGTCTTACCTTCCAAAGAAATATGCTCCATAAAATCAAAAGGATTTTCCACATTATAAACCTAATAAAAAAAAACAAATAAAAAATACAGTACACATAGCATATTATAGTATTTAGTTTACAGAATGATTTACTAAAGCTTCCCGCTGCTATGAAATACTGTATAGTATAATATTATGACTTTGTATTTTTTCACATCATAATTTTGTATGTTTTTGCAGCTTAGCATAATATCATTATTTAATTTTACAGTGAGTAAAAGTAAATACCTTTGGACAACCCAATTCAGATATAAGTCTGTCAGCAACAAACTCAATGTATTGACGCATTAGTTCACAGTTCATACCAATCATAGCCACTGGGAGGGATTCAGTTAGGAACTCTTGTTCTATCACTACAGCTTCTTTGACAATTTGGATAACACGCTCTTGAGATGGTTTATTGACAACATGTTTAAACATTAAACAGGCAAAGTCACAATGGAGACCCTAAAATAATAATGAGAGAAAAAATAAGATATTATTTAATCATCAGTTTTGTTTTTGTGTGATATTCTATATTTTACTGTTCATAATAAAATATACGGTTGTTTATAAATCTATAAATATTTTATTATTAGTTTACTTAAAATACATTTTAGAATATAGGGGGGATACATTTCGAGAGTATAATATTCTCTCCCTCTCAAAATGTAACATGATACTTGTTATAATAATATTATTATTATGTCTCATTCTACTTGTTTTTATTAATGCTTACTTCATCACGGGAGATCAGTTCATTACTGAAAGTCAAGCCAGGCATAAGACCACGTTTCTTGAGCCAGAAAATAGAAGCAAAACTTCCAGAAAAGAAAATTCCTTCGACAGCAGCAAATGCAATAACACGTTCAGCAAATGATGAATTGTCATCATTAATCCAAGATAAAGCCCAGTCAGCCTTTTGTTTTACACATGGCATGGTCTCGATAGCATTAAATAAATATTCTCTAGAAATTACAAAAGTATAGTAAAAACAAAATATTAGTATTACGTATTACGAATGAACATTTTCTATTTAGATTTTGTTTTGTTTTCCAAGTATAAAGTATTATAGATACAGAAATAGAATCGGCCATAATGCTATTATATTATTATTATGCATAAGGTATAAGACCAAAAGTATTCAGACATTCCAAACAATTTCAACGTTTTTATCCTACTAATGACATTCTTATCTTATCTCTCTTTAAACTACGCCTAAAGCTAAATAAATATTTTTCTGGAACTTGAAACAAAAAGAATAAAAATCTATTACGCAGTTAAAATTCAAACCATGTCGTGTATAATAATAATATTATACATCAGTAGAACTACCAGAAGTTTTTTTTTTCATGCTATAATAATATTATTGTTAAATAATAGGATATTTATTCTGCCTTACCGTTCATCATGGTCTTTGATGTATGTATCAATGAGAAGAGAATACATTTCAGAATGAACATTTTCCATTGCAATTTGGAAACCATAAAAACATCGGGCTTCTGTAACTTGAACTTCTTGACTAAATCTCTCTACCAAATTTTCATTAACAATTCCATCAGAAGCAGCAAAGAAGGCCAAAACATGAGAAATAAATTTACGTTCTTCTGGTTTCATTTTTTCCCAATCAGCAGCATCCTAAAAATATTGAATTGAAAACAACATCAAGTTATAAAAATGCACAATAAATATAACACAAATAAATAAAATATTATACGCATTTTATACATAGGTATACATATATGAAATGGTACATGGTACATATATGCGACATGACGTACGTTGAACAAGTACAGGCAGATAAAAAAAAAGATGAACAAACTTGTAACATAAAATGTAAAAAAAAAATAGCAATTTAGTTTTACCTTTGAAAGGTCAACTTCTTCAGCAGTCCAAAATGATGCTTCAGCCTTCTTGTACATTTTCCAAATGTCATGATATTGGATCGGGAAAACGACAAATCTTCTTGGATTTTCTCTCAACAAAGGTTCATCTTGAAGATTAGCTTGGTTATCCAAAGGTTTCATTTTTAAATAATTAAAAGGTGTTAACAAAATCAATAGAAACACAACAAATTAAAGGTACTTTCAAGTCCTTTGAACAATAACGAAATAAAATCAGTTAAAAGTTAAAAATAACAGTTGACAATTGACCAGTAACAACAACAGATTCCGACTAACAAACGATTCCAAGTCCAGCTGAATACTGAACACTCGTTTTCGCTCCAAAATCTGGACAAAGCAAAAGGCGGGCAATAATCGAGAAAAATCGAGGGAAATACAAACCAGAAAACATAGAGAAATTTCAAAATAATAATTGTGGCATTATTGTGGAATTTTGTGTGAAGTCAAGAAAAAACATTTTTAGAAAAATACTAAAAAGTGACTAGAAAAGAGGGTCAAAGGTGACAAGATGTGTGCTGCATATGATGCTACAAGTCAATCTGGTCCAGGATTTGTAGGAATTAAATTTTGTCCAGAATGGTAAGTCAATAATTGTTGGTTTAATTGAAAATTGAAATTATTTGTTTGTTGTACATTGGACTTGCTTTTATATATACGCTGGAAAGATGATTCATATATTTCATTTTGTGTTTTATTTTATTTTTATTCTTGTTTAGCAATAACATGCTCTATCCAAGGGAAGATAAAGAAAATCGAGCATTATTATATGCCGTAAGTAAAGTGTTAAGATTTCTTAATGATTATTCCGTTTGTGGTTTTGGTTTTTAAATAGCTTACATTTTAATTGATATTTTGGGTTAATTATTATCTAAGTACATCTACTTTATGTTTACAGTGCCGAAATTGTGATTACAAACAGTTGGCTGATAACAACTGCATTTATGTAAATAAAATCACCCATGAAATTGAGTAAGTCATCTCATAAATCATAATAAATTCATGTAATCTTATAATTTATAATATAACATACAGTATCTCGTCATGTATTATACATGTATTATATCAAACAGCATGTTCATTTTGTTGCTGCTTTTCTATTTTGTACTTTAAACTATTAATACAAGGATTTAATTTATTACATAATATTTTTTGAATAATTACAGTGAATTGACACACATTGTGAGTGATGTTATTTCGGATCCAACTCTACCAAGAACAGAAGATCATCATTGTCCAAAGTGTAATCATAAGGAGGCTGTATTTTTCCAAGCTCAAACTCGTCGTGCTGAAGTACATATTATTACCAATTTTTTTTATTATTCTTAAAAAAACTTGACATTTACACAAGTACTTACATTAAATTAATCGCACTCTTTATTTGTGTGGATTGTAATTTGTTTTGATTTTATTTTGTAGGATGAAATGAGATTATACTATGTATGCACAAATCAACAATGCTGTCACCGATGGACTGAATAGATAAAACTGGATTTTAATCAACAAATCTTTCTAGCAGTGTTATTTAAAAAAATAAAAGTACTGACAAAGTTTATATATACATACATCATGTACTGTGGAAATATTGGATTTTGTATTCTGCCCATAAAAGGTACTACTTATACTATAACTTATATTACCATTACTTGAAATATGAAACTTTTTTTTGTGCTATTTGCTATTTGTATTATTATGTAAAATAGCAATCTTTCTTCATGTACATTACATTTATATTATTTTTTTTATACATTTCTTATGATATGAATTACGAATACGAATACGAATACGAAGATTTTATTGATATGGGTGGCTACCCTCTCAACTCATTATGATATGAATTACTTGTATAATATACCGTTTTTTATGCGTTATAATTATGAGAGGAAAAACTAGTGTATAAATGATAGTTATGCATTGTATACATATATTCTATTATATATAATATACTTTATAAAAAGTGTATTATAAACTCTCATAATATTATGCCATTATAAAATCAATAAATAATGCTATTATTATTATTCTAAATGAATTAACTAAAGTTCTGTTTTTGTTTTTTTGTGATTAATTATTTAATCAGTCAGTTAATAAGTATTCAGTATATTTTACAGTATGTTCAGTTTTCTTAAAATCAATACGACAGAATAATTATAAGCTTATCTCTAATAATTTCAATTTGTGAATATTTGTTTGCGGTTTACAATAAATTGATTATTTTTTTGTTTTTCATACATGCATTCTTATTAGTCGTGGTTTAGTTATCATCTCTTCAAATTTTTCTGTTGGTTTTAAATTTGGAGTCATTTCAAAAGCATGTGTAGCACAAAATCCAAGTTTTTCATATTCAATTTTATAGTCAAATCCACCCAAAAGAAATTTATAGTCTTGTTGAACTTGATTTATTGATTTTGGAGATTTCCTATATATGTATTCAAAAGATTCATTGTTTACATAAATAACAAATATTTTATAGGTATTTTATAGTTATTTAGAAAACAAAGCCAGTTATAGTATGAATGTACATATAGAATGGCATTTAATGTTGTCTACATATTATAGACTATTCTTTTTTTTTATAGATAGGTTAAAAATAATTAATAAAACAAAATATATATATATATAAGTACTTCCTTACCATTGATTTTCCATAGCTTGCATGTAAAACTTGTCATACATGTTCATAAAATTTGGAAGAAAGTCATATATATTTTCTTCGATTGCTTGACAAAGAGCTCCCACATATTGTCCAATCAACCATACAAACTCCAAAATCACATCATATCTGTCTTGAAATGAGTATTTTCCATTTCCTTTAAAATAGTTTGGTGTAAAAGTTCTATATTCATCTCCCATTATTTTGTAGGCATTTTCAATTATCTGTAGACAAAAGTATATAAAACATATACATATTTATAAGAAAACATTGAATTGCTTTGATTTAGACATTGATTATACTGTTTAAGTAAGAGTAGTTTTAGGTCGACGATATTATTACTTGTTTAAAATCTGTTGTTTGATTCAGTCTATGTTTACAACGGGAAGCCTCAAAATTGACAACTTTCCACATGCTACTAGTGAACCCTTTGTGGTCATTTTCGAATTTCAAATTTGCCTTTGTGATATTTTTTGTTTCTAAATGAGATTGAATACACATCCGTATAAAATTTTGTCGTATAATCTTTAACAACGGATGAGAAATTAACCAGTCGGGACACGTCATTGTAACTATATCCAATGCATGGTCGAAAAGTTCTAGTACCCATGATTCGTCATGATATATTTTGAACAACTCGTCAATACTGAAGTCAAAACTGCTACTTTTGGCTTTCATTTTCTGGTGAAGTTGAGTCATCTGAAATAAATCTGGATTAAATCCTTCAAAACTGCTACTGTGTAATCGCTTTTCCAATCGAGGTATAAAGGAATTTCCATCATTATAAAAATAATACTTTGAATTATCCGTTGGGCTTTGACAAAAATCTTTGATGTACTTGAACTCCGTTTCTTCAAATTAAAATAGTCATTTTATTATTACTTATATATATATAATTTTTTTAATACTATCAGGGATCACGCTCTCTCTTGTATTATTTTAGTTATCACAATAAAGATTACAAAAAATCTCCTTACGTGCTATTGCAAAAGTAGCCAGTGGCCAGAGGAAAATTCCAACTAAATAAAAATCTTTCATTTATTACAGTGAACAATAATAAACAGATAGGCACAAGATAAAACGGAATGACAGTCTAGATTTAAAAGCATACGATAGATAGTGTATTGTAAATTGTAATGAATTTGAACAATTCATCTTTAGATTGTATTTCTCATCTTGTATAATCATGTATGGAGTCATAGAATGTGATACAATATTATTATACATCCACTCAAATATGAATAATCAACTTCATATTATATAGTATCATACATGAATGATGAATGATTATACCAATGTCTGTCTCTCTCTGTTTGTGTTTTGTGTGTTGTAAGTACTTATGTACACAATCGTCAATCGTCAGCATAATAGACATATTGAATTATATGCACATGTCGTATGGTACAGTAAGGACTCAAATTGAATTAGAATTAGAGCATGTTTTATGCTGTGTGTGTACCTTGGTACAGGCTATTTACTTATGTATTTTCAATGTTTATTATTTAATATTTCAATACTGTACATTATGATTCCCCATTCAATACACTAAAACATTCCAGGAAAAAAAGTTACTGCACTGTAACCCATCGAATCCAGCAGTCATTTAAATTATTAGATGTTACGGAGATGTATATATTCGTATAATTCAATTAGTGTATATTAGTGGCACGTTACTTACGAAAAATTTCTAGTACTTTTAAATATCCACAGGAACATTGAACATAATAAATATGCATACCTATACATATGTATGCATGCAAATTGTAAGATTCATAAAGAAAGGTATATTAGAGGCAAGTTGAGACAAAAATATAGGATGGTTGAATCATATTGTAAATGCTTCTGTACTCTTTACCTATTGAATTCTTAAAAATTACTCAACCAGTGGAAAAACGATTATACTAATCACAAAAAGAGAATTCAATTAATAATCGAAATCAATCTGCAGTTTTAACTTTAAATTTTAAATATAGAGAGTAGAGACAGAAAACTATAGTATTATAGATCATAGATCAAATAGACAATACATGTTACACTCTGTTACGCATTTTCCATTTTCCATCAGAAAGCTTGATCAAAAAGTCTTACCCTCTAAACCCTCATAAATGTAGATTGTAGATGAACCCTCATAAAGGTAGAAATAAAAGACGTGTTGTTTGAACAGTAATAAACGTCGTATGACACGGTTTCATAAAGTCATTTAGTTTAAAGAATACAACAAAATGCTGCAGTTTTATTCGCTAAATCATTTATTTTTGACATGATAAGTGTAAGTATATTATTATGCATCTACGTTTATAAACATGGACATTTTGTACACATGTAATTTACAGCATCATTATAAATTATTATATTTATAATATAAAGCCGTCCCTTATATCGCTGAACACTGAACAGAATAAAGTTTTGGCTTTCTCCGTCTTCTTTTACATTCCTTCTCTTGTATGTATATATATACACATAAACAGAGTGTACACGACTAACGTAAGTCGTTTAAGCAATCAAACTATGCACTATACACATTCTAAACATAATAATATAGTTTACTCACTTTAAATATCAAATATTTGTTTCAGAAAATCAACCCAACAAACTCAGTAAAACAAAGAGACGGTAAGAAGTGATAAAGTACACTAATAGTATGCACACACATATACTAATATATCGAGGCTTTTATCTTTCCAAAACCAAAACGACTGTTATAAAAAGTATCGCAGGTTTTGACAAGAAAGTAATTAAGTCGGGATATTTCCTTGTAAATATGCGTGCGTGTTTGCATGTGAGTAAAATGTTTTAGATTAATTAATAGCAATAATAGTTATGATTAGTGCTACACTTTATTAATCTTTTGAGTTTTCCACATGTCTATGCTTTGATTTAAAGAAGGACGCATGATTGAAGTATTAACTTATAACGTATACTATAGTATGTAGAATATTATGCTTAACTTTCGTCCTATTTAGCTAATTAATTAGTACTTATAGTATATACCTATATTGTATATTGCATGTTGTACGCTTTTACCTGTTGGATGTTTTTACACACATGAGAGTTCTAAGTTCTAGCCATTTTTTTTACTTTATCATAATATAAGTACAAATGAGACATTAAAAGTAATAGCATCTCAATTCTCAATCACTAGGAAATTCGTACTATATATACACTTAATACACTAGAAATATACACTTAATTGTAACTCTAGCAGTTCATGGCACATGTTTGTATGGGTTGGATATTGATGTTTTTTAACATCGCTTACTGTTAAGAAAAAAATATTATGTAACTAACTATGCTACCTATATTTTATAATTCAATCAGTTTTTCTAATTTAGCGTAAGGAATACCCTCATAATAATATATTATGCTATTTATTTACTTATTACTTACATGCAGTGTGTTAATGCAATTTCTTTGTTAATTCAATTTGTGAGTATTTACACGTCATACTATGCATTATTATAGATTTTTATGCTGCACGATGTGTGTGTTGTGTACATAGTACATACATGTATACATATACATGATACGTGCACTCTTTTAAACAAGTTACACATTACACATTATATTAGAAATTGTAAAGGAACTGCAAATATTGGTTAACTATAGTACATACAGGATTCATAGACTTATAAAAAATGGGTGATGTATAACATATTTTATATTTATATGTCTCCATGTATTCCACATGAGTATACTTACTGACACTACTTAGTACTGACTACTGACGTAATTATGTGTGCAAATGTTTTATCAATGTATGTTGCTCAATTTAGTATATACACATGCACACACACCGAGTTAATATTGTATGCTACTCTGGAATCACATTTTAATAATATTCTTCATGTCGAGAAGAAATACAAAGTATTCTGCATGTACAGTAGAGTGAATCCAAGTGAATCGTAGAAATTATGTAGTGTCCACTAACTAATCAATTATGGATAGCGTATAGTCTGCAGTCATATGGAAATAGACTTGTGTTTTGGAAACGATTTTATATGTATTTGTTGTGTTTCTATAAATATTAAATAGAGCAGTTTTTGTTCGTATTTTTCCTTTTTTTAAAAAATGAATCCAAAATGAGCAATGTGGCACATCCATACTGTAAAGTTTCCTCCTGCTGAAAGTTTTAAAACACGACTTAAATATAAAAGTGAAATTTAGTGAATGAAACTGAAACGCAAAAATAAGGTACTAACTACTAAATGCTGTTGAAAACTTCTAAACGTGTGAAACAGATATTATAGAACAAACCAAAAGGAGTAAAGAGAACGGAGATTGAGATATTTTGATTAAAAAAACACGTTTTTTTTCCGAATTCGCATCTTACGAGCCAGAGCAGTATTACGATGGTTTCACTGGACGCTGGACTGCGTAAGTCTGATTTATTTTTTGAAAACTTAGATAATTATTATTGATCATATAGATAATGGTGATGTAATGTATACTTCTTCTAATGATTATATAATTAAGTTAGTTTTGTTTCCTTACTTGTAGAATAATATAGCTATTCCATACGCAAGAATATCACAACATATGTATAATATATATCTAAAATGTGTTACATACTTATATTAGGTAATAGGCATGAATGCATGTATTGCATGTATTACTATACACACTACATTGTACAATAATGAACAAAATCTTGTATCTACAATCTACATTATAGTATAATTAATTTTTTTTTACATAATATAAAGCAACAGTCTAAAAAACGTGTGTTAATGCAACTTTTAGGTATTATAATAACGTAACAATATACATAATGTAACAACTGATATAATAATTAGCATGGAACTTTCATTTTTAGTTGGGTATTTTTTTAAAATGGAGGATAATTTTCTTTTCTTTCTTTTTTTAAAAAATGTAAAATGGAAGCGTTATAATCATTTGACATGGTCACAATGGGAGAGCGGATCAAAGAAAAAAAAAAAGTTACTTGGCTATAGACATTAGACATTACACAGTAACAAGTATCTCATACGATTTTGTGTAGATATAATATTATTATGGTTCCCTATTGGGCATACTAACGATACCACTAAACGTACTTAGCGTTAGTTTCCCTACACATTAACTTACTCATTGTTCTCACCATTTATTAGCCTTACATGTTATTGGCATTCTACTATAATAATATATCCACGTATATACTTGATGATGTACTATGTCTAAAGTTTATTATACACATGTTTCAATTTTACAGTGTATGATATCCTATAAATTAAAATCTAACTAACTATAGCTTCTGCTTCACATTTCATAAATATTAAATACAACAAACATATTCTGAGGAGTATGTATATATTATATATATGAAACCTACTTGTGTATTTTATATTGTTCTTTACTAAATTGTCTTACATATTACATTATTATTAGACAAGTAAATGATTCCACCAATCAATTTTTAAAGAATTGCGTGTATCACTATACTAGACATAGTATGTATATATATATATATATATATATGCAAATAACCGATTACCTATAATATATATATACTACAACCCACCGTCTTTCCACACAACAAAATGATAATAATAATACTTAACCAGAGTTTACTCTCTTTTTCCTTTTAAAATATATCCCATTGATCCTTGATTAAATTAGTCCATTACAGCATAATAAAAAAAATTGAAATAAAACCAGAGATACATAAATGTATACATGACTACAATAATTACATAAAAACATGTGTATAACGATTACAGCTGAACAACTGATATTAAACATTAAACTCAATTTCCCTCTTTCATAATAATATGATTATTTTGTTCTCTATATTAGATTATTATTTTTAACACTTTACTTGACACCTAAACTTTATACCTAAACTAAATAATAGGACCTTAATATTCAACGGAGTAATTCTTTTTTATAACCAAGTGTAATCCAGTACCTTATAGTATTTCCTCGTACAAAAAAATGGAGTTGGTTTAACATTAAAATTAATAATACTTAAACACAGGATGCCTATAATAATATTATATAAAACATACGCAGTATGTACTCACTTAAAGTTGACTGAATCCATATAACGTGTATATGGTAAATAATAATGTATTTGTATTGGTTTTTCTAATTTTTCTGATAATTAAAAGTCTCCTCTCATTATCAATTTACATCACCTAATCATAATTTTATACTTTATACTTACAAGTATAATAATGTAATAATATAGTTTTTGGAACAATCATTATTTTATTAACAATTGAGAATCAAAGTTCCCTTCCTTCCTTCTTTTAATTTTCTAGATAATGTAGTTAATTTTTTTAGTCATTTCCTTTCTTTTTAACTTTGCAGTAATACACCAACTTCTTTATACACAAGTACAATACTTGACTTAATTGTTAGAATATATAATTTTACACACCTACGCTTTTGAATAAGTTTTTTTTTATATTATAATATGGAGACTGAAGTTTACTTAATAGTAGGAATCCCTATTTTATTGCTTATTTCTTTTCATTCTTGTTTTGTTTTTTCTTCGTTGCAAATTAGGAATAAAAATTAGCTTTGAAAAAAATAATGAATGTATATGCTGCAGCATAACATTTTAGGTAGTATAATAATTATATTATATTATTTTTACCTCTTGTTTATTTGATTTTATTAGCAGTTTCATTTTTGCTATATATTTTCTCTTCAAGTAGAAAAATATTTTTTTTTTTGTTTTTTCATGTACTGTTTGAAAAAATGAACACAACAAAAACTGATTTAAAAAAAATGATTTGCATACTTGGTTAAAGTTTTAGGAGACGAAAGTATATTATTATTATACGACTGCTCTACTGAATATATAAGGAATAACAAAAACTCTAGTGATAGATCTACGTTACTAGATATGACAGTAACAATGAACGATAGTACTAATGAGATGTGTATTACAACAAGAGCGAAGACATACATGATGTAAATAGCAGTTGTGTGTGGTTTCAATATTTACGAATTGTTGCGGAGAAACACACAGAAAGGAATTATTTTACGGATTTTTTTTTGCTGCGTTTGAGTATATAAGAATTTCTGTATAAAATTTACATTATTGAACTTGATGCCTAACACTTACTTACATGTATTTATGCATGTATATATATATATACACGATTCTGTACAGGAGCACTAATCACTAGGATTTTTTTTAAACAAGAAGAATAGATAGTACACATTGTGTATTATCATATGATAGAGTAATAATATATTATATTATATACACATACACGTACTTAAAATCCTAATGCTTATAAATCCTTTAGTCTTTTAAAGAAAAAATAACAATGCCATACCAAACGCTTTTTATACCAATATTTTTTAACATCCTCAAGTTAAGGATATTATTGAAATTCAAATTATGTATACGGTATAGTATTGTAATTTGTCTATAAAACTACCTTAATTAATTATGTATCCTAATAAAAATAATAATATTGAATAGTTACATCAGTCATCTTTAGTATGCAGATTTATTGGAGAAGGACTAATAGAAGAAGTAGTAGTAGTGGTAGTAATGTTTTCATTTATTAAAGTAGTAGTTTTTTTCTCTAATAGTTTATCTAAAACTACGTTTGTTCCTTCTAATGCTTCATTTAACATGTCACTAGAGTTTGTTGATTGTGTCTTGGTTGAAGTAGTAGTAGTAGAACTAGTAGCAGTAGTTGTTGTTTTAATAATATCAAAACCAGAAGTTGATCGTGAGTCTTCAGTTGCACTCTCTTGATTATCACTAGAAGAAGATGAAGTGCTCGTCTCAGAATCACTACCAGATGAAGAGCTGTCATCATCGTCATCGTTGTCCTCGTCATCATAGTCTAATTCAACTTCTGCTCCTTCAAAAATATACTGCCTTTGACGCCAGCTTAAGTAGGTATCTTCTACAGAGGGAAAAAAATTATAAAAGGACATGAATATACAGAATACAAGAAATACATTATAACATTTTTTTTAAAAGGTTAATATTTAATATTAACAAAACCAAAATGAAAGGCTATCAAAAAATGCAGTTGTATATGTGAAATTAAAAAACCAATAAAAAGACAACTTACCAGGAAGTCTATCTGTAATATTTTCGGTGATTTTGGGCTCCCAACATGTTTTTAGAGCTTGAATATCATGTTCTGATTCTGGTTCCTTTGAATCACTTATAATTGGATATGCAGTATCTCTAGGTAATTTGTCCAATTCTTTGAGTTCTGTACTACTAGCAAGATCAATAAAATCTGTACCCAAGTTATGGCATAATTGAGAGATAATTGTATCACAATTTCCAAGTAATTCAACATCAAAAGGACAATGAGGTAAAGGTTCACGATTAATTAAAATTTGTGGTACTCCAGGAGGTAACATTCCTGTAATGATGAAAATAAGAGAAACACATTATTACTTGTGATATTTGAGAGTTTTAATACTACCACTACTACTACATATAATCATATTATGCCATTTTTTGATAATATTAATGTTTATTTTATTATTATTAATCTCAATGTTAAACACATACATACACATAATTCAGATTTAAAATATGAAAATTTTTTTTACCTGGAATGAGGGATACTGGCCGAACTCTTAATGACGACCCAATAACAAGGAGTAAGTCACATTCGGGTTTGTCCACATTTAAATTATTATGGAATTCATCAGGAAGATCTATTTACAGTAAAAAAAAAAAAAAAGACAGAAAAACATATTAAAATGAAATATACATATTTTTTTACTCTACATATATTTTGTCAAAAATATGCCTCCTTTCTACATATTATACTATGTTACATTGCTAATGTATACATGTATTTACATTATATAAGACTATATTATAATACAGTCAATGTGTTTAAAAAAAACTTTATAACAATACCTTCACCAAAGAAAACAATATCTGGTTTGAGTACAGGTGGAAGTGGATCTTCTGATGGATAATAATCCTCTCCATCTTCATCATCTTCAAATGATAATCTACGAGTTTGTTCATCGTCTTGTGAAAGTCTAGAATCTGAGGAAGGTGATGCTAATGGATACTGTAGTGCATTTGTCTCCTCTAGAGTTGAACAATTTGGACAGTAAGGTATATCACCTGACATGACTTTCTCTTTTATTGCATCTGCTTTGACAGAATATTTACAACGAATACAAGTAGCGGTTGCAAAAGATCCATGACACATGGTAACATTTTGAATGCCAGCAATAGTCTCCAGAGTATCAATATTTTGTGAATAATTCCTTAAAAGTTGGCCCCGCATTTCCAATTTTTTAATAAATTTATGAGATAAAGAAGGTTCAAATTGTCCAGGATATAATTCTTTGGCTGTAAGGAAGAATGGACGAGGATCACGACGGAATAGTCTTATATCAAAAACACTCTGTGGATCCCTTAAGTGGGGAAAAACTTTTGAAACACGGGAATATAAACCATCTTTTGATCGGAAATCAGGAATACCACAAGAAACTGAGATCCCAGCTCCAGTCAATACAAGAATTCTCTTGGAACACCTAAATATATATTATATAAAAGAAACAAAATTCAAAATTAAGAAAATATTATTATAACTGCTATTATTATAAATGTTCTATTGATAAATTTTATTAATGTTTTTGCTGTCTATAGTCTATACGATCCTAAACAAATTATAATACATAATCATAATAATTATATACATGTTATAAAAAACATTATTTTAATTTACCTTAACAATCTTGTAACATCATGTAAAGTAGTAATATGACGTAGTTTATGTCGGGGTGGAGCAAATTCTGGACAACTTAAAAGGTAAGACATAAACCTTTGAAGTTGGCTATCATCTGTATTACTTCGAAGGTGAGATAAAAACCGTTGCATAAGTGCCATTCTTGATGGATTTCCTTTAATTTCTTTATGTGCAAAAATATCTCCCCAAGTTTTTTCGTTATTAATAATATCAATGTTGTCAGTATTGTTACTACTAGTACTGCTACTACTATTATTAATTATGGTGGTGGTACAACTACTACTACTGCTACTAGTATTACTATAATTACTATTACTACTACTATTTGCTTCTTCTTCTTCTTCCTCTTCTTGTTCGTTCCTTGTAATAATTCTTGTTGCTGTTGTTGTTTTTGTTAAAGTATTAGTAGTAGTAGTAGCTGATGTACTTAGGTTATTATCTGTATTACTATTATTATTATGATTATTATTAGTTAAAGTTGCTATTTCTGTGGGGATAGTGGTGGGGTTAGAAGTAGTAGTAGTAGACAAAGAAGATGTGATAGATGTTGTTATAGGTGTAGAATCAGAATCAATGTCTGGATCTTCACTTAAATCACTTGGATCAACTTCTGGATCGGGTAAGTCATTCAAATCTGTGTGTAAAGATAAGGTATCAATAGAAGTACGTACACTTCCACGATCTTCCTCTTCTTCAGCAACACATAAGCCTTGATTGGTGTCTTCAAATAATTCTGTTGTTTCATATGTACAAAATAAAGTAAATAAAATAATTCCATTACATTTTTGTCTTTTGTTGTAGTACAATAATTAATATTTTTTTGTTATGAATTTATGCATTATAAAATGACGAATTAAATTGAAACAGAACTATTATTTTAGCTATGTCTTAAATCTTATCCATTATCATACTTATGCAAAATAAAAACATTGTTCTATTATTTAATAATATGTTTTAACTTTTCATTATGTATAATCATCAACATCATCATTGCTCATTGCTAAATCTACTTCTTTGTTCTTTGTTAATATTTAAAAAAAAAACTCGAACGTATATTTATGGTTAGTTTTGTGTACACACACACACATAAAATACATTAAAATTTCATCATCTTACCAAAAACGTTTAAATACAAACGATTTATAAACGATTTTAATTTTTAATCTCGTTTATAAACAAAAATAAATAAAAAAAACAAAAACAAAGATCAATGTCCTAAAACTTTGAAATTCCTGCCAAGTCTATTAAAATTGACGAGATTGGTTGCAACAACGCAATGTAAAAAAATTACTCACCTAGTTGGGTGACGCCCTTTTGGTCGCCATTGCTGATGGCC
>JAQGBH010002334.1:0-25172 GCA_034698265.1 Sminthurinus aureus | reverse complement strand
TTTTTTTCAGATTTTTTCTTTGACCAGTTTGGCTGTTCTGATTTTTTAAAGTTTTCACGGTAATTATTTCACGAGTAGTGGATAGACGCCTTTACTGGCAAATTTATGCTTTTACCTTTTACCTTTTACATTCATTCACAAGTTGACCGAATGCATGTGAACATCTACGTGTCAAGAATGATATTTTCAATAGTGTAGATTGAGGATTGTAGAGTGTAGAGTGTAGAGTTCTGAGTGATTGGCTTCTTTATTCCTCTGTCTTTAGCATGCATACTGAGAGGTAAGGAAGAAGTATATAAGAGGCAAAGTAGCGTGCATGTATGTATGTATGATAATTTCACTAGCTGTAAATTTATATCAAAACTGGATGTGACTGTATGGATGAAAGTAGGTCTTTTCTAGCTTAAGCACAATCTAGAATCTAGAATCCAGAATCTAGTGTAACTATTGTAGATGGGGAAACTGGAGTAATTATTAATTATTATTACCTTGAATCTTAAATGTGTCTCATAATACTGCTATGTAGACTACAGCGTTCATCGCATATAGTATAGTTGTAGGTGGTAGATATATTATATGTAACATAATAATGATTATGGCGAGGACTTGATGACGGGTCTCCTGTATTAACTTGAAATTGTAAAGTCTCAGTCTCAGTCTGTCTCAGGCTTTTACAGAGTAGTACTTGAGAACCTGTTCTATCTGTGTTAATTTTCATGGACGTGACACTCCCTCCACCCTCCATTATTATATTATGATCCCCATCATCTCCACATTCATATTCATATTCATCTCCGTCTCCATCTTCGTCTTCGTCCTCATCTCTATCCGCATGATTAAAACATTTATTACAGCGCCATACGTATGCATGGAAACTGGAAACAGGGAAATTGAGTTATTTTTAAGTTTAAATTTTCTCGTCTTGTTAAAACTGATGGAAATTTACCACGTCATGTCAAATGTAAAATGCCAAATGTCTAAGTCTAATGTCTAATGTTTAGTGATAGATGTAAAAAGGAAGAAAATAACACTTAAAAAAGTACACGGTATGATACTTGTGAAACATAGAATATAGGATAATATACAATGTATTAGTAGAAAATATAAGAGAGCTCGAAAAACTCTCTCTCTCTCTCTCTCACGCCTTTTCCAATGCTTTAGTTATCTATGGTTGACAAAAAGAAGAGGAAGTGGAATAATATATTTGAAAAGTAAAAAGGGACTAAATCTATATCTCAACCCATACCATACCAAACCAAACCAAAATCCAGCACACCACAAAATAGTGCTAAAAGAAACTTTCTCACAACTTAAAAAAAAATATCCGTTGAGTCCACAGAAAGAAAAAAACCAGAAAAAAAGTACTAGTTGACAACGACCGACTTTCACTTGGAAAGAAGGAAGAGACAGCAAAGGAGAGAAAGCGAGATGGAGAAAGAGAGAGAAAGAGAGAACGACAAGTATTCCCATTCTCATTGCAATTCCACATGTACCTTCGTCTCTCCATAGTGAAGTAACCTATTTTCCTTGTATTTCTTCTCGTTTCTATGATTCTCCAACTCCCGTTTCCACAGCATCCACGAGCGAGCGAACGAGCGAATCTTTTCCTCGGTGCGCAATGTTCCATGTTCCTATTTCCGCCCTCATACTCCATTCTCCATATTCTATCCTCTATGCTTTATCCTCTATACTCTAGACTTTAGACGCTGTACTCGTGGTGTGTGCAGAAAAGTTGGGAGTTGGTTCTTGGTAGCTAGCACATTCTAACGATAAGTTTCGCATCTTTCTCGCTTGTGTTTTGTACTTGGTGCTTTACAGCTCTAGCACCAGCCCCAGCTCCAGCTCCAGCTTCAGCTTTCGTTCTCATTTTCCATGTCGCTCTGGGTTTCCTTCTCGTTCCAGCTTCTACGTCGTAGTCAAAATTTAACCTCATTTCCAATGAAAGTCATGTGTAAAAGTATAAGGTTGGTCCTAATATGTACTTGTAGGTCCGTGCTGTAGTATGTAAGTAATATGTACTGTGTAACTGCTCCTATTGCCTCCAAATCTTCCAATCCTCCACCACCGAATCTTCCTCCTTCCTCCTTCCTCCTTCCTGCTCTCTCATATTCCTAGATGTACAATGTACAATGCACATTGTACATTTTCCATACTCCATACAGCATACAGCATACCGTAAACTTTTGAATAGTATCCGGGTGTCTGTAATAATCATGCTAATGGTATCTAATGCCCACCAGTATACGTAGAGTGTAGAGTGTAGAGTGTCATGCTTTCTCCCAAAACTAATATTTGACCCCTCTTTTTCCTGTATATCTTTATTAGTATATTGTACTAGAATATTGTACTGGCATATACATAGACTTGGAATTTGGAGGATTCTGCTGACGTTCAACATTGACCCTAAAACATTTGTGCTAATAGATTTGAGAATGTGTAAAAGTTTTTATAGGTAAATACCAAATACAATACGCTTTTATATGCACGATGTACAATTTACATGTGATAATATATCTAGAATTTAGAATATTGAAACACATAGGTGTATTACAAAAGATACGCGGAACATTGAACATTGAACATATGTGGTGTATTTATCATGTGTTGTTTTTCTATTCTTGGGACTTATTTTCTCAAACTTTTTGCAGGCTGCGTACCATCTTTTGCATTGTATTGTATAGTGCACATCCACTCGCCAACTGACGATATTTAAACTGTGTATACAACATGTAGCATGTAGTATGGGCTATGGGCTGTTGGTTTACTGAATCCTTTCTTTTTTCGTGGATTTTTCTGATACATAAAAGAAAGAGGACTTTACAATGTAATGGAAACATGTTTTGAACATACTGTATCCTCTACACTCTATTTTTCTATACTGTGTACTATACACTATACAGTATGCTACAAGCTATGTAATTTTGTATGAGACTTTCATTCGGGAAAAGAGCATCATTCTACTTTTTTTATTTCTCGAATCGACAACAAAATTCCATCACAAAGTTAGTGAGCCCGGCCATTACCGCAGCTTTATGTTTGGAACAGACATCAATTCATATGTTTATACTTTATACAGCCCATGCTTTCCCATGAATACAGCGTACAATATATAGTATATAGGGTATGTAACATGTTTGGCATAGTATAAACAACAAACGACACAGATGCCTGAGTTGTTTCCACAACTCATATGTAAAATTAGTATACTTAACGGAATTGTGGTTTCCTTTAGAGTTTGGACTTTACACTTTACAGTTCACAATTTAGAGGTCACTTCGGAAACATAAATGATGAGTAAAAACCCATTTTTTATTCACATGTGCTAAATTCTAAACCTATAAATTACATGTGCTCCACCGTTCTTTTGTTAAATGCGTCAATTATTGATCCGCTACTTTTTACTTTATGACTATATAATTTTACAAAAGAAACTTTATCAAAAGGTAAATTGTTATTGCGGAAAACTGTGGAATGAGGTACAATCTTCTAAAATGTCATTTACATTTCTCCTAGAATGCAGTGACGAATTTAGATTCTAGAGTCTAGAGTCAGGAGTCTGGAGATTCAGTTCTACAGTGAGGTATCTTCACTATTTATTTCCATATCTTCAAAGAAAATACACTAATATGTCTGGATTCCTAAGATCTGAGCTCGAGCTTCCAGATCTTAGGAATCTACTCAAATATATTTCAAGTTTACTTCATCTTTCATGTAAAACAAACAACATAAAACGTACAACCGACAGCGATATTGATAGAGAAAATTAAACTCGGAGGCTCCACACTCAAGGCTTGAGACTTGAAACTTGAGACTCAACACAAGCGTACTGAATATATTATCCATGATCCATGATACTAGAAACTAGAAATAAATAAACAGAGAGCAGAGTGAATAAAAGGTAAAAGGATCTTTAGTAGGCGTAAAAGGAATATCAACAATCAACAACATTCAACAGCATTCAGGATTCTGGACTTTGATAGATTTAAGTGCCTGTATAAATATCTAGGTAAAAGTGGTTTATTTATGTTCAAGACTCTTTGCTATTTGCTCGATACTTGGATTTGGATTTGGATTTGGACTCTGAAGTCAAATTATACGGTGGAGGTGTACAGATAAACCCCTTTCGAAACTTCCGTTGAGATCGCTTTTTATCCAACCAGTCTCCTTTAAAATCATGTACAATGTAGAATTTACAATGGATCAAATTCCAGGGAATGGCATACAAATGGACAATGGACAAGGCATTTACAATTTACACCTAAAGAGTTTCTCATCCCTTCAACATTTGTTACACAAAATAAAATACATTGAATGCACATTGTACATATTGTAATATATTATACTTTACGTACTGATTGGTTAAAAAAATTAATAACGACACAATATACTAAAGACTACAATAAATACACAAATATTGTGAGCCTTAATTTGTCACATTTCTTTTAGGTACTTTCAAAAAATCCCAAAACTTCTTACTTCTTACCGTACTCAACAACACTGGCACCAAAGTCATTTGACCCCCTTCCTTCACTTGCGGATTGCGGAAGCTGCTTCACAAGTCACTAGTCCTTTGTTTCTGAGTATTGTAAATTGTAACTGTCAGGTGCGGTCAATTTTGTCTAAAAAGTTTCCAAGATTTAGTACTCAGTAGGGCAGAACATGATTTGGCTCCTTTGTAAATCCTGAGAAATTTACAACAGTCAAATACACATTGTACATTACACATGCTCGCAAGATAAAAAACAAGCAGAGAAAAATGAGAATAATGAAAGTTTACTCTCTCTTTGTTTGCAATTAAAACTTGATAGAAACTTCAAACTTTAAACTACGGTTTTACCAT
Source organism: Sminthurinus aureus (assembly GCA_034698265.1). NCBI lineage: Eukaryota > Metazoa > Arthropoda > Collembola > Symphypleona > Katiannidae > Sminthurinus > Sminthurinus aureus. The sequence continues at coordinate 20,332 of JAQGBH010002334.1, read as the reverse complement.
GAAATAGCAAAATTTTGGTAATTGGTAGAGATTCTTATGAAATATTACAAAAGGAGCCAGGGAACGAAGCGTGCCAAAACCCTAAACAATCACAACCTCATTGCAAAAATAAAGGCTCAAAGACAGTTGAGAGCCGGTCCAAATGCTTCCAATTTAAAATCTAAAGAATTTAGATTTAGGTAGTGTTTTTAATTTCTGTTGGGAAATGTTCAAATAAATGTCAATGTGTGCTATTGAAAATGACGCAAGTTTGATAATAAATAAAACTCCATCATATTCATCATTCGTGATTCACGAGTGATGATGCATGACATTTGAGGCTTGAGTCTTGAGGCATCCAACCAAACATCAAACATCAAACATGAACCTATCAAAGTAATAAAAGTTGTAGGTGTAGTAAAAGGATACCAGCATTTCTCATTTTCCAATGCAACACAAGTGTAGAATGTAGAATGGAGAATATAGAAGATCCTACTATTCTAGTATGAAAGTGAGTTGAGAGACGGAGGAGCAGGCAGATCGAAAGTATAAAGATGTGAACTACTGTATGTGGCATGTACAATGTACATATAGCTGGAGAAAGAAGAGGATTTTCCGAGAAGACAAATCTTCATTTTGTGTCTTGTGCTGCGTTGTTGGTTGTGGGTTGGAGCGAAGGCTCCTTTTAAATTTCACCTATTTTTCATTCAAAAAACATTTCAAACCTCCAGAATACGATATACTAGTTGTCCCGTGTGTAGTGTCTAGTGTCTAGTGTCTAGTGTCTAGTTTCTAGTATCTATAGATATGTAACCATCCATGTAAAGCCTAGAAAAGGAAATAGAAATGTAGGAAGTAGGAAAGGAGGTGAAGAGCATAGAAACTTTCTTTTGACTGTCTAATCCTTTCCATTAAATTTCTCTCTAGCAAATTTTATATTTTCAGCATTGCATTGGGTATAGTAAAACATATTTCTTGGTGTTATCGTAGATATGGTATTTCCCATATATTTAACTCGAAACTCGACACACGAGTGAAAGCCGTAGGTAGTTTGTAGTCGGTTGTCAGTAGTCGGTTGTCGGTAGTTGGTAGTTGGTAAAGGTGAAAAAAGTATTCCATCCTTAATTTTCTCCCTTCCTGTTCTCGCCCTCTGCTTCGCGTCAGACTCTAAATTCTAAATTTGGTACAGATACTTAAATATAAAATATCTAGCATAATGTACATCATACATTTGTGTATAGGTGATGCACATCCGTACCGAAATACATAAAAAAGGAAGAAAAGAATCAAACGGTGTGGAAAAAACATGTAATAAGAATTGATGACGTAAATTATGTTATTATTAGAGTTGACAGGAAGATTTAGAATAGACAAATTTTTATATTTACTTGCTCGAGATATTGGATGCTAGAAACTAGAAACTAGAAGGATACATACTACACACAGGGAAAATTTGTTCAGAGGATAAAAGATAAACCGAAGTTCCAAGTTCCAAGTTCATACTGCTGATGATTCACTTTACATGCTTTTTACTGCTTTGTGCTTCGTACTTAATACTTGAAGTTTCAAGCTGGAACACAAACTTGAACCTTTCTTTCATCATTTTCATTTTCCATGTGTTGCATGAACTCTGGAGTCTGGCGTTATTTGTGCGATATTTCATGCAGGTATACAATATACAATATAGAATAACGTAGAATAATGTTGAAGGTGGCAAAATTGATCGCTCTGTTTCATAAATCATAAACTTACACATGTTAATTTGTTTATAATGTCGGAGGATAAGTACATGCACCATCGGATGAGCACTGAGAATTGAGGATTGAGTATCCTCTATTGTTCTCCTATCCTTTCTGTCACTAGCAATTATCGGGTTCTGGGTCTTAGAACAGTTTTACCCTGTACACTGTGCTCTATGTCCGTGTCCTGTGTTAAACATTCATATTACACATGCACAATGTATAATGTACAATGTACAGGTAGTGCATGGAATATAGCATACAGTAACAGGATATCCGTACAGGAGGGAAAACAACATAATTCATTACTGTGCACTGGACGTTATATTTTGTATGTTGTATGTTATATGTATCAAGGATGCCATAGAGGGAGCATTTCATTTTCTACTGTCATCATCCATGTTGCTTTGTACTTTGTGCACCATATGCTATATGTATCTACAATCTACGTTGTACATTGTACAGTTCATAGTTCATAAAAATCCAATATCCTTCAATAAATCACAAGACGGCTTGTTATCTTTTCCCTTTTTTCCTCTTGTTTTTTACAATTTGTTTACTTGTGCATTGTGCATCGCATGTATAATGTATAATGAAGATTGCATATCATCATACATTTCATTTATTGTCCATTTAGGCATTTACTACCTCACTGATTAATCCTGATTCATTTTCGTACGTTTTATCCATGTGTGCACTTATTACTTCAATCTGATGATGACGAGGACAACGAGGATGACGCTGATTATTATTAGTATCATTATTTACTCTTGTCATTTTTGTAGCTTGTAGGTTGTAGGTAAACAACACACAATGCAGAATAAAGTCTCAACTTTCATGGAGTAAAGTGAAAGGATAACAATCATAATGATTCAAAATGATTGTGCATTGTGCATTGTGCATGTTATTTATCCACATTTTACTTTTTCATCATATATCTACAATCTAAAAAGGACGTAAAACTAAGCACAATGTATATGATACAAATATGATTCATAAAAAAGTACTGTTGTGCGAATGCTATGCACTATGCATGTGAAGAAGACATGAGAATAACAGGACATGCATTCAGCATTCAACATCCAACATTTACCATTTACTCAAATGCAAATAACTTGTGATGAATACGTCTATCATCTATCTCCTATCGTATGTGTTTTGTATTTAGTTTGTGTATATTGTATATGTAAATACTGTTTTCTCTCAAGTAAAAGAGGAAAAACCTCTCGTGTTTTTTCATTCCTAGTAAAAATGCCTCGTATAAATCATGACGGGAGGGATATTACTTTAAATGTTTATCATGGGAATATTTCCATGAATATTTGATATTCTCGAGGTGTTTCCTTATTCCTCCGTCTTCTTTCCTATTTTCTGTTCCTCTTCTTTTCCTTCTTTTTTTTTTACTATTTTCAGTTTCATTTTTCTACTTTACTTTTTCTTCCTTCCCCGCTTTTCCTAATTTAGTTTCTCAACAACATCAACCACTGACAGCAAGAACAACATTTTCCATTCGCCATTCTCCATTCTCGAGTCTCGAGTCTCAAACGAAAATACATATGAAGCGAAAATAAAATAAGAGACATTTTCCTTAAAGGTTTTTTGTAAACAACAAAGAAAACAGAAAAGTTTTGAAATTCCTATCAAAAGTACACATAGATATATTTTACATGTGCATTGTACACTGCACTGCACTGCACTGTACATTGTACATTGTACATGTAGCGTAAAAGGTATAGATACTTGAAACTTGTATTTTATTCAACATAAAAAATACACAAAGGTGACGGTGTACTTTGCTTTTTGTATCTATTTTTTTCTCTTTATTCTGCAATAATAATATCTACCTACCTCATTTTTCATGCTTCTTCCATCTCATGTTCCAGAATGCATCGTTTGATGTACCGATAACAGATACAAGTGGATATCATATGTTACAATTATGGGTCGATTTCCTTCTGTAGCGTGGCTTTCTCATTCCCCATGGCCCGCTCCGGCTCCGGCAACGAATACGAGTTCAAAAAGTACTACGGTACGATTTGGTGTTGTATTGGATTGGTCGTGACTCGGGAAATGAAAAAATATTACAAATGCACGTGTTGGGAAATGCTTCCTTCTCCTTTCCCTGTATAAAAAAGAGTTTATCATTGGAAACGCCAAACATCGCACAGATAATGTCTAGTGTCTAATGTGGAATATAAAGGAGAAGAAGAATGACATTAAAAGTATATTGTATTTATATTATGTGTCGGTTGTTTGCTATTGTTGTTGTTATTATTATTATAGGTGTAGATACAATCTACAATTCTATCCATTCACAATACACAGATACATGCATTTGTAGAAGTAAGTAGAGTGAAAGAAAATGAAGAAAGAAAGAAGGCAGGAAGGAATTGCAGTTTTTCATTCAGTGTCTGTCTGTCGTCATTTGCCACTGAGTAAAATCAAATCCCCGTACCATTCTAGATTCTAGTATCTGGGTTCTGGGTTTCCTTCAGTTTGCATGTCCAGTAACCATTTAAGTGTAAAGACCATTACGGACATCGTCTGCGGCTTCTTTTACAAACACACACGATACATGTAATAAATAGATAGATACACATTTCAGTCAGCTGTACACTGTTCAGTGTGCAACATTCAAGAATGAACGAAATGAAACGAAAGGAAAGGAAAGAACATGAAAAGAGGAATTGAGCTTGAGAAAGAAAGTTGAGTTTGGGGTTTGGTTTTGGGTTTGAGGTTTCATGTGCAGCAAGCTGTGCATGAGTTCCATCTACATGTATGTACATGTAAGAGAGTACTTTCATGTGTAAAAATTGCCCGTAGATTGTGCACATTATGTATCTGTACAATGTACAATGTACGTTGTAGATTGTTCATGGATACGATACATGTAACTGATGGTTTGTTTTATTTCATGTTTTATACTTGCAGGTAAAAATCAATCAATATTATCGACAAAAGTTTCTTAATGCTCCACACTACACACATGAGCTACGATGTAGCTGTGGTTGATAGTGATACATCCCTCATGTGTACTTACTGCTTATGTGGTATGCAGTATGTAGTATGTAGCGTGCAGTATATGTACTTATAAAACATGAAACATGATATGCGTGTATGCATAAATGTGAATAGTTTGTGGAAGCCCAAGTGTTAGAGGGCAAACTTAAGTTGGGATTTGAAATTGTCATAGTAAAAACTAAGAAAGCGAGGAGAGTGAGAGAATGAGAATGAGTTGACCGACACGAATCCAAAGAGTTCCGAGTTCCAAGCGATAAGAGCAAGAAGAATGGAATAAAAGTATAAAAGGTTGGAAAAAAGCCAAATAAAACATTTTTGGACCAAACTCAACGGATAGATGAATGGATGGATGGATAGACAAAGGGGAGAACATGACGTGACGTATACAGTATAAAGTATACATGTTTGAATACATGTATCTAGTATCTAGTAACTACTCAATATGTACATTGTACATTGTACACACTACACACTACACACATTGGGGTTTTATAAGCATGTATGTTTTCAGTTTAAGAAAGATTTTGATAATTTGATTGGTGACCACGACCACACTTCATTTCACTTTATTCCTCTGTAGTCTGTAGGTTGTAGGTACATTTCTCCGTTTCCTTCTCTCCTTTCCCCCGTGTATATAGTGTAAATAGTGTATATATGTTCTGTGCTGGGCTGACTGTCATTTCACGCCATTTCCATTTACAATCACAATCACTCACTTTTCTTTCTCAATCCTCAATCGACATTTTGACTAGCGTGCAGAGTGGAAAGTGCAGACAGCAGACAGTTAAAATCTATTAAATGGTGGATACCATTTTTGGCCTCATAATATTTTACACCTCTTTCTCCTACAAATACCTGAACAAATAAAAATCTCCGTACATAGTACAGAATACGGGAAACAAAATACAGCACAGAGACGATAGACGTATACATACTTAAAATACTATACTCTGTTACAGATCACAGATCACTACCACGCACCATATACCATACACAGTTAAACACAGATATGGAATAAATCAGTTTTATTTTTATACCCTCTACAAATAAATATTATTACCTTTATTCTGATTGAAAAGAAGCTGACGATAAAGGAAAAGTGTAGGGGTACTTGGTCATATTTTTTATTTATTTATGTATACACAATATACATGTACATCTCATATTTTATGTATTATTATTGATTTTTGCTCTGGCAAAGTAAAAGCATATGCAATATGCACCATTGTACAAGAGGTAGCAGAGTTTAGAGTGCAAATAACATTGGACGGACAACATATACTACACCCTACACACTACACACCATACAATGGAAAAAACAAGAGAAAAAAATAAAAGGAAAGTTGTAAAGTTCAAGTCTAACAAAATCTGAATTTGAAATCTAAATCTGAATAGAAAAAATGTGAAACTTTGGCTGTGATGTGATGGTCCTTGTAAGTAAAATCATTCTTCTTCTCTCTGATTCTTTTACATACTTTAAAGAACTAAACGTTTGTGTTTTCTGTTGTTGGTTGTTGAGTGTACAGTGTAAAGTGTACAAGAAGGGAAAAGAGTTGTTGGGTTGTTCTGTTGTTTCCAGTCCAAAGAGTACTTTCTCTTTTCACTTCTAGACCTCTCAAGTCTCAAGTCTCAAGTAAAAAGACTTTTTGCTCTCTCTGGAGAACGGCAGTAGTACGGTTACGTCGTGAGAAAGTGAAACCGAGAGGAAAAAGTCAAACTGTTAAACAAATTGACAGCGTACATTTTTTTCCTTTTTCACTACGTTCTTCGCTCCTCAGATTTTTTCACCAAGTACACACATATATTCTTCTTCTACAGGGTATTCCAAAAAATAGTGATATAATATAATTTCTTCAGAACTCAAAGCTAGCCACCATACTCGTTTTATCGTGTTAGCAAGTTATTAACGACTGTAGATTATACAGTGTACATTATTGTATATGCAAACTTTAGTATTTGAAGTTAAATTATATTGTAATTGAAAAATCAAGTAGACAAGACGCTGGTGTATGATGCTTTAAAATTTAAAACTGTCCTCGGAACTACATAAAAAGATTGAATCATTCTATATTTATCCTCAAGAAATTTTTGAGAGATAAAACATTTGAGACGAAAGTATTTTTTGACACACTCTGTACATTGTACATTGTACATTTTACATACCCGCTTCCTTCTATTATACTATACATTATACATTTTACAAGATTCCATCAAAAAAACGCAAATAGAAAATAGGGAATTCTAAAAAAAACACAACAACCGTCCAACTGTCATATGAACTTTAACAGCAAAAGGACAAGCCAATAAATTGAAAAGTTGTAGATTGTAAATTGCAATAAAACTTTCATTTATTTACTTAAACATGATTTCATAAAAAATAGCAGCACAAAAAAACAATAGTACAATAATATATTGTGATCTTTGATCACATTGATTGCTTTTATTCAAAACAAAAGTTTAAAATATTACGTATCTTATTCCTTGGTTTAAAATTGTAAATCAAGAAAATATGGGAATTATCAAGCTTTTCCATTTTCTATGCATGATGAATGTTGAGTGTTGAGTATTTTGAAACTGAAATTCGATATTAGAATAGCATGCACCTCATCTCACCTCAATACTGAGTTGTATAAGATAATGGAGAACATAATATATTAGTGTATTTTGCTACAGCACCACAGGCGTGTAATAAATGTCTGGGATATGGCACGATTTCCTCTCACTCTCCACATCCCCATATGCACATTAATAATGATCTCCTCATAAATAAAATTGAAAATCAATTTCACATGACAATGGATCGTTTTCCAACTACTTGAAAATTGCTTAGCAACCAACTTCAAAGACAATGAGTTGGAGTTTTACTCCAACTTCTAGGTGTTTTTGTTCCTATTTCATATTTTGTTAAAAATGTAGGAAATGCTTTTGAACGTTGCATCTTGTGTTCTTGTTTTCTTTTGCATTCAATTCTCCAACGGTTTCAATTTTACAAAGCTGTGTACTGTGCACCAATAATCTATATTATGTTCTATGTTTACTTTGTTCATTTTATTATATAGTGCACAAGACCAAAAGTATGATTTGTTGTTCTTATTTGTTATGCACAGACAATACAGATACGTTGTATGTACATAATTCAAAATAATAAACACGTTTCGCATTATTCATTATTCATGATTTTTTAATCTTAATTTAACAAGTTGAAATTCCTTTCTTGTACAAAAATTTCAGTGCGTCTAATGTCTAATGTTCAACTGAATTTTAGTTTTGTCAAAGGATAAAATGAAAATACAAATATCTGATATTAATGAACGTTATACTGGTACATTGTACATTGTACACTGTCCACTGCACACTGTATAGACTTACAGTTGCGCCTTATAAGTATCACGTCATCGTATTCTGCTTGCATAACTTTCCACATTAGTTGTAAAATAATGTGTGCTGTCTCTTTTATGTAGAAAAAGGAATGTCTTACGCAAGTATAAAAAGAGGTTTTATTCGAATTCAAATACAAATGCATAGTGCGCATCAAAATATTAAGTATCAAAAATCTAAACTCATGCCTTTATTAGATATACTATACTACATATAGTATATAGAATGGAAACAACTAAAGTACACAGTTTGAAAGTACTATAATATAGACATTAGACATGTCTAATGTATAGTATAAGAAATACATGTAACATGTATATAACATAGAGGGAAATAAGAGTCGAGAAAATGTTTTGAGCTCAGAACAGTTTAATAAATTTGCAAGCTTTCTCTTTTTATTGTGCAGAGTAGTGTGCATGAGAGACTTGCTATTGTCCTTTCCCTTCCTTCACTGTTTACTGACAACTGAGTCCTGACTACAGAATGTAGACATACAATATACAATGTACATTTTTTTTGCTGTTACAACCATCATTACATTTTATTTTATACTCGTACTAAATTTAGTTTTGAGATTTGATATAATTTTTGCTGTCTTTTTCTATCTTCTTTTTGTACAAAGTGTTTGGCCGTCAGGATTCAAGATTCAAGATTCTCAACTCTATACTCTAAACTCTAGACTCCACACTCCAGACGTCCGTAATATTTAGACCGACACTGAAGTTGTTTGGGTGAAACCGTAATTGCATCATTCTTAAAATCAACAGGAAATCCCAGGATCCACAGCTGAAACTCCAACCTACAGACTAACGATATTACACATGAAGTGAAACTAGGACTAGAGCTGGAACTGGAACTGGGAAAACAGACATTGCCGTTGCCATTGGACGATAAAAAGCAGGGCAAAATAATACAATGAGTGAAATGAAGAACCCCATGATTTTAACTATGTACAATGTATATTGGACACACATAGATCAGTGTAGTGACAGCAATTTCCTACAGTAAAATACTATTGTTCATCTATCATTCTTATGAAAAATAATATAAGAGGAGAGAAAAGGAAACAGAAAGAAAAGTAAAGAAGCTATAATATTGTGTGTATTGTTCTCCTATTCTTCTCAACTCGTATATTATTATTTAAAAAAAGGCTCAGTACTATATCCGTACGGATAAAGACTATAATATATTATATATTATATGTAAGTAGTCTACTCTACTTTACATGCTACATGCAGTGAAAGTGATTGAAACTATGTGTATACGAGTCAAGGGAAAGTCAAAGTCAACCAATTTACTGAGAAAGTCAATAAGTGAACAAAGTTCAAGCACGGATAAAAGATAAAAAAAAAGAAGGCAAAGGAAAGAGAACAGAAGAATATTATTTTCATCAGCATCATCATCATTGGTTGGACCAAAGAGTGGATCCTTCAACTTTAACATTCAAAGAAATAGACAAAAACGGGAGAGATATGCGACTCAAGATGAAGATCAGTTGGATTCTCTTGGGTGTAGTCACCTACTTTTGCTTTTTCCAACCCACAAACGACTTGTACTCATCGTTTATAGCTTCCATTTGGGTGCTATTGACCACAACTGGTGTTGGAGCATTTTTCTGGGTTGCGGGTGAGATTTTGAATAAGATACAACCGTTCTCCAAATCCACCACCAACCGAAATAAAAATCATCTACTCAATCATCGGAATCTATATGGAGAGACACTTCATGGTACAAAAGGACTCTAAAAACAAATAAGATGGAGCAAAAGAAGAATAATAAGACTGTGTACAATATATACCTATTACCTATATACCATGTTCACAATACACATAGTAACTTTATACTAAAGAGAAAAAGTATATAGATTTTATACTTAAGCATGTACTATATAATATGTAAATATCTTTCATCTAGTTTCCAACTTTCTCATCGTGCATATGCAGATCATTGATTTTTTGACGAATCTTCTCCAAAAATAGGAGGATGCGAAAAATCAGATGGAATAAAAAGAAAAATTCGACCTTCAGAATTCAGAATCCATCCACATTCTATTTACATTCATGAATTCTTATTTTGTACATGACAGATTCTTTAATATAATAGTTTTTGATTTTTCTCTTTCCTTATTTCGAAGAAAGAGAAAAATGTGCATTTTACGAACACTGAAATATATTAAGTAAAATTACAAGTAATAAAAAATATGTATTTTTGCACTCATTGATTCTCTATAAAAGTCTAAGATAATCAGCAATTCTTCCAGAAAATGAACAACCATAATCTATAATACCGTGTACCATGCATAATCATTCATCATATAATACATGTTATCGTTACCAATAAGCCTACTTGTGATAATATTATATTCTGTAGTACAATGGCATCTGAAATCTGAATTCATCCGTCGGTTCAAAAAATACGGCTTGCAGAGTAAACAAATACGCATGACGTCTATCCTTTTATTCAAGGTTTATAATTTCTCCTTAGTACTATACTATACTCAATACTTACCATGCAAAAACAATTTTTAATGGTTGAGCGTTGAGCTTCCATTTTACCTCGTAGTTGATTGGCCTTTGATACCACAGTACATTAATTATGAACGGAATATGAGTCGGCACATGAATTCAATACAAAATTCAAAAGTACATTAAGTATGTACACAAGCACTGACTCAGTGCCACTGAGAATTTAGAGTGTAGCGATAAGCATATCCGTAAATATGTACTAGAATTTACAGTTTTAGCATGTCTCCGACGTTGTACACACACCTCGTACTTTGTATAGTGTAACGAAGACGGTACACAGTGAATAGGTCTGTGTGCAAATGAAATTAATTCAAAAGCTAATTACACTGACGTAATAGGAAAGAGAGACGAGGATGAAACTTCTGTATACAGTATGATACCGCAAAAATACTATGGTACAAAGAGTACAAAGGAAGTATTTAATACTGTCTACATAATACATATATAACCACGCTGTAAGCTGCAATATAATACAAAGTACATATGTAAATGTATATGAGTCCAAAGATATGATTACATTTACAGAGTACAGTGTACAGGGAGTAAAAAGTAAAATGTGGAAATGTAATTGAGTAAATAAGTAAAACGTTCACTCAACCCAATGGGAAAGTAGAAAAGCCACTGCTAAAAATTTTCTCTCTGGGATCTCAGACTCAGAAGAAATTGCACCGCAGTCTTTACTCATCTACTTTGTCCTGTATATATATATGGTATGCACACACTGTACAATGTAATATTATGAGCACAACATACAAAATATAACCATTACAAATATGCATGAACGAATCCAAATTCACGCTACCCGTTACCATACTACAACTGTATTTGGCAACGATCCCGTACACTTCCACAATTCCAGAATATAATAATATCAAATCTACAATCCTGAGTCCAGAGTCTGGAGAAATTCATGAGAGAGATTCAAGGTAGATGATATATTATATATTATATATATAGGTAATGTGTAATCTGTACATAGCTACCCATGTAGAAAAAGAGTTTGGATGAAGACAAGAGAAACGAATAAATGGAATCCTGAACAAAATTCTCTGGAGAATCCTCTGTTCCCTTTTCCTGTTCAAAATTGAAGTCTCCTAGAAGTACTACTATAATAATATAACTACAACTACATACTATAACTACATACTATTACTACCTACTACCTACGTCTATAATATACATTTTAGTTAAATGGGATATTACAAATACCAGTATGAAACAGATTTTATATGGAAAATATTATAGTCCTTAGTTTTGAAATAGACACAGGTAGTTGTTAAGCTGGATAAAAAGAAAAAAGATAGGACAAGTGTAAATGGATATAAGAAGAATTTATAAATTTTATGTCTAAGGTTAATAACTAATAACACTATAGTGTAGACTACAGACATTGTATCAAACTAGAAACTGTAATGTGTGTATTTTATCATAAAAGTACATTAATTCAATATTCCATGCCTATAATATATATACAATGTACATGTATAGTCAATTGCAAGAATAAATGACAGCATATATATACTTGTGTAAGTACAACATAGCTTCCTTTTTAAATTTTAAATAGTCTTTGAAATAAATATAGTTCCATACTCTATTCTATAGTTTAAAACTCAATGCATTTTTTATATGGTGTTTTTCCCATAAACACAAAAATTGTATGTTCACCTACTATGCTAACGTAATACGGCTGACATTCAAAAGTTAAACTGTTTTGCATAACATAAACCTGAAAAACAAACATTTTTATAGTCTTATTAGAGAATCATTCCTAAGAGAGAGAGAGAGAGAGAGAGTTTTACTTAAAAAAGTAATCTGGCTATATTATGATGTTCATGCTCCATGCATAGATAGATGGAAAGAGATGGAACTCATAATACTTTGCATTGCTATGTATTAGAGCAAAAAAGAAAGATAAGGGAAAATAAATTGTTGCAAAAAAAAGGCAAGTTGAAGTAAATTTCAACGCCAAATGTGGAAGCGCGTATTATTAACTTAAGGATTCTTAAACCCGAGAAAAAGACGGGTGAAAACCTTGAAAGAGAATTTAACAGTGGGATTTCAACCGAGGCAGCGCTCTCTATGACAAAGAGTGGCCAACGGGATAACCACGGATTTTCTTACTTAATTCTACACAGAGAAAGAAAGGGGGACACTGAACATCAGACCTGCCTGTATATAAATATGTATATAAGCGATCTAATATTAGCACGTGTGCACACAATATATGCGCTTCCAAAATAACTAATTTACCTTTTCCTATATATACTACACGAATCGACGATGAAATCTCTCCAAACGGCATCCACGTTCCATCCGACTAGTATTTGCAACACCTATTACTAAAATAAAATTATGACACTATTTTCCAACACAAAATAAATTACCCTATCAAACAATATGCTTAAAACTATGTTTAGTTTTGTATAATATGTAAGATTCTAAGTTTTGTAAGATATAAAGTTAAAACGTCTCAAAAATTGTGACATGGTTCCATTTTATATTTAATCATATAATTTTCAATCGTTATGTTGTACAAATATGGTAATATTTTTCACATTATTGATTATACTGTAAAAATTATGTACCCTCTGTACTTATGAAATAATATAAAAGTATTTCTAGAACAGGAAAGGAAATGAGAGTCTTTTTGGCAACAAAGTGATAAGCCTTTGATTTAAGGAGAATAGTAACATTGATTATAAGTTTTAAGGCACTATAACAATTTGTATTTTTTGTTTTTTCATAGAGCTACTGTCTTTGATACGAGACGATGGTATTATCTAGTGTAGAGTAGGCTAATACTGTACATTTATTAATTACATGGAAACTACGATATATGATTTTAAAAGTTTTGTGTGATCAGGTTTTATCATTTGCTGATTACTAATTACTGATCACACAAAAAGTTTCAACCTTCTACATATTGTAGTTTCGCCATGCAATTAAATGTACAGTATTACCCTGCCTGTACAGGAAATTAATCTACTCTACAGTACAATAAATTTATTAGCGTATTTTAATAAAATCTGCATGTAAAATGTAAAATAGATATGGTTAAACCTGTGTTAAGTGTGTACTTACTTTCGTTTTTATACATATTTTACTTGTAATTATTAGTCTTCTATATTTCTTAAACTGTTGAAAATCTTGCTATCAAATAATACATCTTTTACAAGTTCTAAATATTTAAAAAATTACTATATTCCGTCATGTTTACAAAATTACTTACACAAAATATTATTTATATATTTGTATCTTGAGTAGTTACTTAATATGTATAGGTGTACCAAAGATTTTCGTCCTTCCCGACGTTGTTTTATCTCTTGTTGATAATTTAGATAATAATAGTGATGATGATGATGGTATTTCTGTACGTACTTTCTTTACAGGTTGTGGTTGATTAGGGAAACCCCAATTAATTCTTGAAGTAGTTTTTGTTGCTCCAATACTTGTGTTCCAGATACTCGTTTTTAGAACTTTGTTTTTTGTAATAGAAGAATTATTTGAATAGCTGCTAGAACTGTCTTTCTTTATTAGAGGTGGAATAGCTGAATATACAATAGTAGTATTATTATTAGCAGCAGCAGAGATATCTTCATCATTTTTACTACTATGATAATTCTTGCTGTTATTATTATTAGTAACAGTAGTAGTAGAGATATTTTCATCATTTTTACTACTATGATAATTCTTGCTGTTATTATTATTATTCTTAACATCCCAATGAATTGAATGACATGATTTTTTTGTTGGACCACTATCCCACTGTATTGGAGCTCGTTTTCTTCCTGTCCAAAGACTACTGTTTGAAAATTGTGGTTTGGATTGAGAAGTTTGATTGCTGTTACTATTACTACTACGGCCATTATTGTTGCTCTTACTTCCTACTGACCACATACTATTTGAAGAAAATTTTGGTTTTATTAAATCATCCTTTAATTTGGTATTAGATACATTGGGATGATTTTGTATTTCACAACTTTGTGATTTTGTGATTTCACTGACATCATCTTTCTTTTTCTCCGCAATTCTTATTGTGAAGATACCTTTTTCTTTCACCTTGTTATTATTATTTTTGAAGATATTTTTAGATTTCACAACTTTTTCTTCATCATTGGCAGTTTTGCCCCAAATACTACTTTTAGAAAATTGTGGAATTGGCTGTTTTGGCTTCAATTGTAAAGGATTGTAAACTTCTTCCAGTCTTTTGGTAGGGATAGTAATTGTATTTTTATCAGTCTTTGGCAATTTAAATTGTGGTGGTTCTGGAGAATCTAATTGAATGATAGTAGGAATCGTTGGTGGTCGTTTATATTCATCTTCTAAAATTGTTTCATGTGCCTTTTTTATTATTGATTTATTTTCAAAGTTGTCACCTATAATAATTAAAATATATTCAAAACACATTTAGAAATCAAATATCTATACATACTTTCCACAGCTTCTTCATTTTATAAATTGTACAGATTTAAATTTTTGGGTATAATATTTTATATATTGTATATAGAGTATTCAAAAATACATGCACAACAACAATTTGTTGGCTAATTCCTTACCTTTTGCTTCTTGTGGCAGTTCCACAATATCTTCAGCTTTGCCTATTTCAACATTATCTGAAGTAAATTTCGGTTGAAAATTTGCAGCTGTAGCAGCATATAGTATCTTTATCTAAATAGAATATAAACAAAAATACATAATTCACATATACTATATTATTATTAATATAATATGTATTGCCTACAACATAGGAGATGAAGTTGCAAACTTTTTAACAACATATTTGTATCATGCTACAAGATAGAGATAAATAATAAATAGTACTATCAAAATACCGATTCAAAAATAAGTTGTAATTCTTTCGATTCTTCCTCATTTTTGGTTTTGGCCCAAATACTTGTTTCAGAAAATTGTGGAATTGGTTGTTTTAACTTCAATTGTGGAATTGGTTGTTTTAACTTCAATTGTGGAATTGGTTGTTTTAACTTCAATTGTAAAGAGTTGCAAGCTTCTTCTTCCAGTCTATTGGTAGGAATAGTAGGTGTATTACTAATAGCCTTTAGAAATATCAATTGTGATGGTTCTGGAGAATCTAATCTAACGAAAGGAATCGCTGCTGCTCGTTCATATTCATCTTCTAAAAATGTTTCATTTGGATTTTTGGTTATCTTACTTTCAAACTGTTCATCTGCAATAACCAAAATATATTCAAAACACAATAAGAAATTACATATCCACAAATACTTTACACAGTTTCTTCATTTTATAAATTGTAAAAAGTAGATGGAGTATTTAAAAATGCATGCACAACAACAATGCTTTTGGTCAACTGTTTACCTTTTGTATCTTCTGGCAGTCCCTCAATGTCTCTAGCCTTACCGATTTCAATATCATGTAAACTATATTCCTTTTCATACTTATCCAGTAACTCGGGTTGAAACTTTGCAACTGCAGCAGCGTGTAATATCTGTATCAAAGTAAAATACAAATAAAAACAAATAATGTACTTACCCATAAAGTATGCACAGGTATTATGAAGCATGTAGTACATTAGAGATGAAATTGTGAAATTTTAACATAGTGTAGTATACTACATGCTAAATAATAAATAATATTCACAACTTTAATCAAAATAATACCTTTTCAATGACAATTTGAAGTTGTCTTCGAGTTCCCCTCTTGATTGATTGATGTTCTTTTATTAGTTGGTCATAATAGAAATCCGATTCGTCATTGATAGTCTCACTCTCAAACTCACTTAGACCATCATCATCATCCTCGTAACCATCCTCGTAATCATCATTTATCAGACTTTCTTCATCTTCATCATCAATGTAGGAATTTTGTAGCTTTATATCCACCAAGTTGGTGTTGTTATTTGTTGAAACCATTTTATCACTTTAATTTTTGATTTCACTTGTAGTTACTTTGTACAAACAAACATTATTTATTTTCTCACTCTCCCTTTCCTTTCTTCCCACTTGAACATTTAAAATTTAAAAGTACTTGTATTTTATTACTATTAACATTATTTTTTAACCACACGTTTATAACTTTATTGTAGTTTATAGGACTTTTGACACAAGTTTCAGAAAACAAACTGAGATTAAAGACCAGACAATTAGATACTTTTAAACTCCTTGTCTGGTGATTAAAGTAATTTATAATTTTCCAAAAATATTTTTGAAAATAAAGCGGAGGGCGGGAATAATAACGAAATCAATGACAGCTCAGCATAGAAAACAAGAAAAAAGGGTTTGTACAAAGTGAAATAAATATTATAATTTTTTTTTTTTTTTTTTTCACATTTACCTAATATTATTATACCATTATATCTTTGTAACTTCATTCATCTTGATATTTTGTATTTTTGTCCTTCATTTTCATGTATTATTTGTTTTTGACAAGAACTTTATGAAGGGAATACTCGGTATTTTGCATTGACAGTTTTTCTCATGATCATGTGCATATACATATATGTACACACAAAGTATACTTGTACATAAAATGAAGGGGAAAACATGAGACTGAGTCATACTTGCATGAGTATAATAATATAAAACTTATACTCCATACAATACATACTAAGAATCAGATTCAATACTTTGTGTATCTAAATAAGTATGTATATCTCCAGCGGAGGAAATAACTTAGAAACAACTTAGAAACCCGGCACATGAACTCCCTTTACATATATATACCTACACATACACAATATGGCATAATAATATGTGCAGAGAGAAGCAGACTTTATGTATAAAGAATATATAATATAATGCATGTCAGTAGTAGTGCACTGGATACAGCCACAGACCAATATAAATGAATGTGTATAATAATATTTTACATGTAGTATAGTAGACTCTCTTTTACTGGGATAGATAGATGGATAGAAAAACTCATGCATGTGTTTTCAGACTCTATACCATTTCTGATACTGTACATAATATTATACACACAGGCACAGACGACGAGCTATACCATTGAAATAGTAAACTTACTAGTCTCCTAATATTATTGAAACATACACACACAGTCAGTCTTGTGTTGTGCACATTTGAAGGAAGTACACATAGTACTTTGTGTCTACTACTAAACTTCTCTCTCTTCTTCTTCCTCTCTTTCAAATCATCATCCTCTCGTCAATGAATTCATCATCTCCAGTTTTCCGGTTTTAATAAAACCAAAATTTTGAAGAAATTTCTCTTCATCATCAACCCTTTTTTGGTACGGGTAAATTTTGTTATCCTTTAAGGAATATTTCAGCGTACATGTGTATTAAATAATATGTGCATAGTACGTAGTACATAATAGTTAAAAAGAGTGTTGTGAATAATTATTCTGGATTTCCTGGATTCGATTGGAGTGGATTGACTGTCAATAATTTCATTTTTACAAAACGGAAATTAAAATATTATACATTACTTTTAAAGTCTACGCTTTACGCAGAAGAGGATGTACATGTCTATTAGTGTATTTAGTAATTTAGAGAGTTAAAAAAGTGCGTGTGTAGTGTGTATATCAGCATAATATATTTACACACAGGGAAATTATTGTTGGGTGTATATATTATGTACTGTGTTTATTTCGTGCGTGTTTCATTTAAATAATTAAAAGTTAAAAAAATCTATAAGGATTAATTAAGGATGTACCAAATTTTCTGCTTCTTCTTCTTCTTCTTGGAATGTTTTCAACATGATTCACTATCTATGTATTGGTAATTGGTAGTAGTTACTAGTTAGTTCATGTATAAGTTCAACCGGAATGCAGTTTTTGTTTTGAAACAATGCATGTGCACATTGTTGCTCTTTAGCTCAGTTTAGTGCAAAGTTTTAGAAGTGCTATACACACTTTTATTCAGTGAATGTTTACTCCGCATTGTTTACATGTTAGTTGTTTCTTTCAACAATGGCAAGCCAGTGAAATTGTTTTGTGACATTTGTGACTTGTTGTGTTTTAATGAAACAAACAGCAAAGATTTAATGCATGATTAATAATTACATTGAAATTCACTGGTAACTCTAAATCAGAGAATTGGAACTCATCTCGTTTTGTATAATAGTAGTTTATATATGGTTTATGCTACAATTTTGACATCTCTAAAGTATTCAAATCTTCTGTGTTTTAATTTTAAATGTAATACACTTGTGAGAAATATTAAGAACGTGCTTGAGTGACTGTATTCGCTATAGATATGATAATGATGGCAAAAGTAGTTACAATTTCTAATGTATTTCGTCAATATAGCTTATGATTAAATTTTTGCTTCCGGTGCGTTTAACTGAGATTAGTGAAATACAATAATATAAGCAACCACAGTGACAAATCAGTTTGATCGTATGTAGTGTACAGTGTATAATATTTGTAAATTGTGAATACATAAATCCTCTAAATACTATGTAAATGTGTTTCACGGAGTATTTAGAATTTAGAAAAAAAACATGCTTATTTTTTTTAAAAGTTTGACAAACTAATCACAGCATCCATGTGTAGATAAGTCTTGTCTTGCAAATACAAATTACATTATGTGTGTAGCCCAATTCCTATATAGTTTGCAAGTACATAAAATATAAAAGTGTTTTAAATATTATTTGTTGATGTGCTTTACAATTTTAGACATATAATATTTGAACTGTTTATATCATGTGTAATGTCTATAAGCTGTCGTTTTGTTGTGATTTTTTAATGTTATATTGTCATATTTACTGTCTGAGGTTACTAGTATTGTAGAATGATGTGTAGCATGTAGCATGAATTGAAATGCATAACAAGTACGTATAATATTAGAATTTTTAACTAAAACCTACAAGTTAGAGTTTAGAGTCAATATTAACCGCAAATTGTTAGATAATACTGCTCATATATCAAATATACACGCTTAAAGGTGTAGTTATATTATAGATTATAGGTAAAATACATTTGCAAAGTTTTATTTAGTACTACTACACATTATAAATGACTTGTGCGTAGGTAGTTAGTATAGGTACACAACAGGGTTTGTCAGCAGTGTATTGATTACATATGCATATTATATGTATATATATATGTGCAGTTGGTTTTTATTTATTTATTTATTTTTGATAATATACGTAATGTAGATAAGATATACATAATATATACCGCGTACAAGTTATAAGTACACCCTTACGCATGCATAGTAATGACTAAATATAATACCACAATAATTAATAATCGTATTGCCAATAAATTGAAACCGAAAGTGCTTTGCTTTTGTCTATTGTATCCAATCGATAGGGCTTAATGACATTACGCTTACTGTCTGCCTTAGTTGACAACTCCTGTATGTGTAGTTTGTAGTCTGATGTGTGTTGTGTGTGCATTTTTTAAGTATTTATTTACGTACTTACGCACATGGATGGAAAACGCACATTGCGTGCCAAAAACAACAATAATCATGTTTCGTATTTTTGGCTTAGCTTATCAACTTATCCTTATAATGGTCTCTTTTGACTTGCTACACATTTTGACAAGGAAAGGAAAAAAGAAAAAAGAAAAGAGATAGCCAAAATTCTTTATCAATGTAAAAGTTTCTTTGCTCTTCTTTTTTTCTGCAAATTTAGATACTTTATCTACATCTTTTATTCCTTTATAGTAGTAGTAGTAGTAGTAGAGGTTTTATTGATATAGGCCGAACGCCCTTTCAATAGGTTTTACAGATTTGTACATGAGAAT
>JAQGBH010002333.1:0-25172 GCA_034698265.1 Sminthurinus aureus | reverse complement strand
CCAAGAACGTTGAAATCGGACAACTTTTCTGGATTTGACAGCATTTTCCCCCGAGCATGTCAAAAAAGTTGCATTTTGCATTTTCAGCATGAATAATGATTATTGACATGCTCCGCGGAAAATATCACAAAATCCACAAAAGTCGTCCAATTTCAACGTTCTTGGGTTCAAACGACGTGTAAAGATAGTGGGCATCCACTCTGGTCCGAATTTGAGTGGGGAAAAGTTTTTCCAGAAACGCCGTTGAAACACCCACTTTTGGGAGAAATTTTGCAGTTGACCTGTTTTTTCGCGTTTCCGCCGCACATTTTTGGCTGGTGTGAACGAACGCGGAGGAATTTTGATATGATCCGTACCAATCTGAACTCCCCAATAAATTTCTGAAAAAATGAGTTCAACATCAAGTCTGTGGGACAATCTGTGTAGACCCGCATAATTAACGGAAACACCCTGTATCTGTAGTTTGTTTTGTTTTTCTGTGTTCTGTACATTATGTATTATGTAGTATGTACACATCAGTGCAATTAGATTCGAGTATTATTTGATTTTGATTCCAATTCTTTTTGATTGTCATTTGTCAGTTGTCTATACTATCTACCTTTGTATGTTCTTCCTTTTGTATTTTGATGAAAATTATCGGATGAATGATTTTTGTGAGGGCTGAGGCTAAAAAAGTTTTAATGTGTAATGTGTATATACATAGAACCTACAATTCCTTTGAAATTCGCAATTTGACAGGGCCGTGCGCATGTATGACAATATCATGTTATGTATAGTTTGTAAAGTTGATAAAACTAATGTTGTCTCTTTTCTGAAATTTGAAATGGAATTGAACTAATTTACACCCACGTCACATAATATTTGCTTTGACTCAAAACATCTAGAAGCTAGTATATAACACGGAAAATAAATAACAGCGTTTGTCCTTTTTGTCCAAAATTCCTAATTAATCTGAATTGTGCACACAACATTATCCACGTGACAAAACCTGATGTATAATATAATGCTGACTTGTTTTTACAATTTATTTATATATATATATATATATATAAATAATATATAGATTTTGTATGTATCTTATGTTTAATATGTATGCTGTTGTTTTTTTCATAATGTCTATATTTAGGTACTGAAAAAGACAAGGGCCAGATTGGAGTGGGAAAGTCGTGCCTATGCAACCGATTCATCCGGTCAAGAGCCGACGATTACTTCCCTGAACACATTTCCGTCCTGTCTGTCACTGATTTTTCTGGTCGTGTCGTCAATAATGATCATTTTCTCTACTGGGGCTACGCAACAAAAGCTACGGAAGACAGTCCAGAAATTGGTTTCAATGTCGTGGAACAAACAGAATTTATTGATGATGCCACATTTCAACCATTCAAAGTAAGAGCAAAAAACAAAAAACGCATCATTGTCTTACTTTTTATCATGATTTTTTTTATAGAGTGTAGTTTGTGTAGCGTGTGAAAATCTTTTTATTTTTCCTTTTACCACAGTTATAAAAATGTTTCTGGTTTTGGTATAATTTTTGGAAGTATTATAGGAACTATTTGAAAAGTACAACATTTATGTTGCTCTACATTTTACATGCTATGTGGAATATTACTAGCAAGTATGTACAATGTACATTGTACATACTTGTATAATATTATTGTGTATGATGCATGATATAGTATGTAAAATTTTGAACTTGCCAGAGTCAAAACAAAACTTTTAGTACTAAAGTATAGATAGAATGTAGGAGATACACGATACAAAATATAAAATGCAATAACTAATCCAATTTCATGGCGTATCCGACCATGAGATTCATTTATATTTGACTAAGCATCATGTTGTATTCTGTTCTGTTCCTTGGACATACACAACACACACATAGATAGATATGTGTAATCTGTAATGCAGGGAATGTGTAACAGCACAACTGAATATTCCTAAAAGTTACAAATAAAGCTACAGTTAAGCCAAGACAAGCAAAGATTCAAAAATATCCTATCAACTTTACTATAATACCCAGAGTACCATTAAGAGTCAGTTATTATTATTATTATTATTCTGATGTATCTGAATACAAAACTGTTTGAGTAAGGCTAGAGTTTAGAGTCTAGAGTAAACCTTCTCGAAAGCAAGAAAACAACAGTCACGCAATTTTCACCACCACCATCATCATTACCGTGGCTCTTTCTTGTATTATATTACATTTATCCAGTATCCAGTAAATGCATGCGTATAGTGTAGCGTGTATAGTGTGTAGTGAAGAGATAGTATAATATCATACATAGTATAATTTATATCTCGTACAACAAAAAGACCAGACTCCAGACTTCCTATTCCATGACTTCGGTACAGTGTGTAAAAGACAAATGTGGTGGTCGTGTAATCCGAGGATTGATAATTTTAGCTGATAATGACATTATTTTTTATCCTTTACGATGAGCTTTTATCTTTTATCCTCCTTATTATTATTACCACACATGCGTTAATATCATATTCCTTCCCAACGTGGGACTTGACATACCAGATACCAGATACCCAATAAAATATTTGTTCAATAATAATAATAATTGTGCTTGAACTCGTCCTCGTTTAAAATTTCCTTAATCATTTTTGCATGAAATGAATCATTCATCTGGATTATTATACTATTATTTCGAAATCCATTTAAATTTTCAATTGTACTAGCATGAAGTGTGTATAGGGCTCGCATCTAAAATATGACCTGGCGCGTGTATGATATTTTGTTATCTTGTTGACCTTTTTGATAAGAAAAGTTTAGAATAAAGAGCAAACAGCCATGACCCTTGTCAAATCAGCTACTGAAAGCCAATCTATACATTACTCACTTGTTTTAAATTTATAGTATGACTTTTTCTGGAGTAAAATATACTGCAAGATTCATTATTAATAATAATTATTATATCAATTTTACACATTACAGTTTCAATACTATTTTGCCGAGTTGATGGTTTTTGATTGTACTGGTCAAAGACTGTAGTATTCATATAGTTATAAAACCGTAACGCCTAATGCCTATTGTAGTTTATGTCTATAGTTTCGGATTTCGGATGGTCTGATTGTATAAAAATGGTGTTTACATAACTTTTTGACCAATGTATGTGATTTATACTTTATATACATGTATGATTTTTACTCTATACAGGCTGGAAAAATGGAGCCATACGTGAAACGATGTGCATCAACTCGCCTCTTTTCTGCAGAAAAGTTGATGTACATTTGCAAAAGTCAATTGGGCATTGAAAAGGAATATGAACAGAAAGTTGTGCCGGACGGGAGGCTCAATGTAGATGGTTTCATTGTCGTCTACGATGTCAGTGCTTGTCCAGGTGAGAGTGAACAAAAAAAAAGTTTTCTACAGACATTCAATATTTCAATATATTTTACATGTACATGTGTTCGTATGCCCTCTCTCCACTAATATTTTTTCACTTTCCCTTTCTCCTTTTCATACAATAGTTTTTGGCGCATTTTTCTCTTCCGTTCTTTTTCTCTAAATTTATTCGACTACTTTCTCTCTCTCTCTGTTTCTTTCCTTTTGTTACTTTCTTTTTTATTCTCTTTTGGCTATTCTTTCATTTTGTTGTAAATCATAATCGAATTCCTGAAGGCTGAAGACTCAAGACTGCAGACTAATACTTATGTATGAGGAAGAGTGCATAGTAGGAAGTAGGTGGTAGGTAGTTTCCAAGTATTTAATAACGAGTAGTGTGTTTGTGTAGTTCAATATTGCATACCCAATCATATAAAAATACACAGAATAGAGAGACAGCATGCATAAAAGAAAAGACAGAATACATTTGTAGGAAGCTCAAGTGAATATCTAGGTCTCTATTACATCATATGACATCATATATCATGTATCATATGTATTTGGAAAAAAAGCACGGCACATGTAACAGTAACATGAGATTTCTGATAGTAGAACAACTTGTACAACCAAATCAAATAAGTTTTGCTCTTATCCTAATGTTATTTCTACCAAAGTATGTTTTTGGTTGTATGCTGTATGTGTGTGTAATGTGTACTGTTAACACATACAAACTGGGTTGTGTTGTGTCTTGTGTCATGCCATCCTATTACAGTACACTTTATGCTCTCAACTCATACACGTACATGTCTTGTGTGTGTTTTGTGTGTGTTGAGTGTTCCAGTTCAAATGAAGCTCAGCAACAAAATGAATGTCAGAGTCTTGTCTTAACATTATTTTTGTAGGGTGTACAGTGTACAGCGTATAGCGTGAATCTATGTTCATATTATATTGTATATATCTACAAAGTATCTATGTATAATGTATATACACTAGAAACTAGAAACTAGGAAGCAAGTAGAACATTATACCTAAGCGTGTATAATGTTTTTCCTTCCTTCCTCCGTTTTGCCGTTTTATACGTGGACCAAACACCAAACACCAGCCAACCAACATGTTTCTTTTATTGATTTCTAGTTTCTGGATTCAAGAAAATTGTTTTCTCTCGACTTCTTCTCATTTTCCTTTACGTACTAAATGTATATATTCACTATGTACTTGTGTTTGTGCTTGTACTAGTACTCGTATTTGTATTTGTGAAAAAGAGACAGCTTGGTTATTGATATTTTTCTTTTTCCTGGATGCTGCTGTCTTTGGTCTTATCTTCATACCTATAACATTTTATACGTAGATATGTACATATTATGTACATCATGTACTCTGTATTTTTCTTGTTCTGTAGCTGTATTCTTTTTTCTCGATTCATCATTCTCATTCTTTTTCTCTCATCTAGAGATTCTACCATCCTTTGATTTTCCTAGTTCCTATAGAGTTTATTGAAATTTGTAGTGAATCTTTTTACAAGTCCTTCTATTATCAATGTTCATACTATTCACTGTTCGCTATAGACAAAAAAAGTCTTCAAAGCTTGTATTCTAGATTCTAGCTTTCATCTCTCTCTTCCTCTCTCTCTCCAGGTTGAATACTATGCAAAAGTAGTGAATAATAATAATGATGAATGTTGAATATATGAATAGGCAGATGAATGAATTAATATGGTAGATAGGTAGGCATTTCCTCTCTGTGTCATCTTTTCAGGCAAAGAAAAAATCCTAATTAAATTGCTGTCTAGCTTACAAATGTGAAACTAGAATCCAGAAAATCTAGAGGCTCTCCTATTAGATATAATATGCAACTTATATTAGAAAGCTATAAGATTATGCAAGAATGAATCGAGCGTATCATTTTACGAGTTTGCTTTTTGGGTTACAAAGAACTTGTAATGAAATTGTATGATTCTATGATTTTATTGTGCTTTACTGAATCCGTACAAAGATGGACTGAATGACTTTTATCTTGTATTTTATGTATATACATATTCTCTATTTTCGTAATAACTTTTTCTACTCTTGCTAAAGTAAATGGTAATAATTTGACAACTTTCCCTTTCTACGAAATCCCTTGTTCTTTTTCATGTATGTTGTATGTTATATATTACTTATTAAAATGTACTTACTAAAGAAATTTTCTTGTGTGGAATGAAAAACATTCACATTTGCAGGTCGTTCCATTGACCGACAAACAGATTTTTCAGCTGCCATACTATTCAATATAATTCGGACAAAGAAACCATGTGTTTTAGTCACGACGAAGAATGATGAAGCCTGTGAAGCATATGTGAAAGAGGCAGAAAAACTCGTTAGTCGTAAAGAGTTTCGTCAACTAAATATTCCAATCGTAGGTAAGTTGAAAAACAAAACAGCAAATTGTATGGAAAACAAAAACTTGAAAATTCGATTATGTAAATGATTCAATATTGGATGTTGAATCACACAAAACACAAAACACAAAATTCAAACAGTATAAGATAACAAATTGTGTAATCAACAAATCATAAAATTTATTTATAATTAAATTTTAATTGGTTTAGAAACTTCCGCACATGAAAACGTCAATGTCGACGCTGCCTTCCTGCTTCTTTCTCAATTAATAGATCGAGTTAAAAATCGTATAAGACCCTTATCCTACAATGAAACTTCCAGAAATCGTAAAGAAATGTTAGATTCTGTTTCCGATTCCTTTCAAGCGTTAATACAATCTCATGTAACGGACCATCGAGCTGTATGGACGCCTGTCTATAGGGAACTACTTAAATACCCTGCATTTCAAAGGTAAAAACTAAAACACATTTCATCTTTGCGTTTGAGCAATTCATTATTCATTTATCCCCCATTAGTTATATTATTATGAAATATATTGATGTATTTAATATCTTGGTCTTTGATCTTCTTGTTGTGGTGGATTTAGTTGTTTTTGCAATTTGCAAGCAATGTCAAATTTTCAATGTACAAATATTTGTAATTTGTTTGTTTTTTTTATTATTTCAGATACATCGAGTTATTTGGAGAAGACTGTGCTCAGAGGTTATTTCGTCGTCATTTGAAGAGACTAAAAGATGAATTCCTCTCCCGTCGAGAAAGGCGATATTTGGAACGTTTACCAGAGATTCTACAAGGTTCGTTTAGTTTTCATCTATTTTGTGAAAAATATGCATATATACAAAATAGAGAATAATATTGAAGCATTTGCTATTTAACCCTTTCCGTGCCATGGACGTAAATTTACGTATTTGCGTAAATTTTAACATGGGTGGTTACCATGGCAACCGTTTCGGATTCGGGTTAAGGAGGGTCGGTTTACATATAACAGTTTGGACCTCTAGCTACTCTCCATTAAGTCGGCACGCAAAGGGTTAAGTAAATTTAAAATAAAAAATGCTTTAAATAAATTTTCAAGCAAGCAAATGTAATGTAAAAAATTATTGTTTGCTATTTGCTACACTAGTACGCTAATGCACGCAAAATCTAATTACCAGTAGTATGAAAATTTTATAAACTAAAAAAGAGCAAAATAGTGGGGAAGAAATTGTATTACTGAAACTTTAGAGGAACATATTATAAATGTCAACCACCAACGCTATCAGCTTTTCTTAAAGATTTAATTTAAAATTCCTTGCTCAAGTTTCTCTCCATCAAATCATCCATTTGTCCTGTGCTCACTTAAAGGAGACTAAAAAAGGGTAGTCAAATTCTTCTTTCAACATTCAATATTACAGATTTTGACAGTGAAGGAAAACCACAGTACATGATGAAATATATACATGTACATATACGCCCACGGTGGACTATAATGCTGAATTTCCTAAAAATTTCCCATACCTTTTGAATTCTGAATTGCCAAGACTCAATACATAATATATAAATCTATGTTCCATGTTCCATACATACGTTGAATTAAAATAAGATAGAAATACTGCTGGTGGTATGTTGTATGGGTAAAATTGACGGCAAAACTAGTAGACTATTCAATTTTTTGGAATAGTCATAGTGGTAGTTTGAAAGAACCGTGCAGTATACAGTATACTACATGAGCAGACAGCCTATGTCGTGTATCATGTACTACGCCTCTAGAAAAAGAATGAGAATCTGGTAGTCTTTCACATCTGCTATTTCTCTCCATCTATTCTGTACACACAGTCACTCAGCTCGACTCTAGTAAGTCATCATTATTCTTGACGTCGTCTCCTCTTCTTTCTCTTCTTCATTGTGTCAGCTAAACTTTGAGCTTGCTTTCCTCTCTCCACTTTCTCTGTAGTCTATATCATATATTATATATATTATACATTATACGTGTTCGTAGACATTTTATATTATTTGTTATATCCTTAGCGTTTGAAATTCGAAATTCAATATGGAATGAGAATCTAAAGTAGTCTTAAAATAATTTTACTGTTAGGATCCAAGACTGAAGGAAATTTACTATTGGTGTCACGAAAATATGCATGCACAACATTTTCATTGTACATAGAATAGAATAGAAAAGAAAACGAAATCAACAAAAAGGAAACATCACTCGAATCTCAATACCAATATCAACATCAATGATACGCTCCAGCCTCTTTCACAATTTTTGTAGTCCAAATTCCATAGTCAATAGTAATAGTTCCTCCATTTCGATTTATTCAAATATCAACATACATTCTCATCTTCTCTAAAGCAGTATTGTTCTTTGGAATTTTATGCACCCAATTTTCTATTTCAATTTTTCATTATTGTTTATTTACTCATTTATGCGTGTATCTAGTTGTATCTAGTATGTACGTATTTACTTGGAGATACATACTTCATATTTCACACGCTACACCAAGAACCAGCAAAAAAACATACAAACAATTTGTATGTGAATGAACTGGCCTTAAAAACATTTACTGACACATGATACCACGAGAAATACGGTATACATACTTAGAGTGCGTACGTTGTAATATAATATTATATGATAGGAATATTTTACACCATGATTGAGCATTGAGCAGTGAGGATACATGGATGTAAATAAACCCCAATACGTATTAGCAATATAAATATCATTTTACGTAATTACTTCCATCGGAATTGGTATCATTCACTATTAATAATTACTCATAACATGTAGAACGTAGACTACTCCTCCGTCTGAGATCATTATTCAATTATTATTAATAATAGGGAAACCAAAATATACCCAATTCTGCATAACTAATAATAATATGTAAAACTGACTTTGTGAATCCTTCCAAAATACTTATATTTACTCGTACCATGATAGATTGCATGTGTCTGATTGGAGGTTTAAATATGCAGTATACTATAAACTTCATTGGTTTGGTTTGGTTTGCTTTGGTTATGTAACAATCATGATTATACAATATCACTAGCAATAAACAATTCAATGTACTTTCTCCAAAGGCAAACCAGTGTAAACTGACTAGGGATAAGTAAGTGTAAATAATCAATCTTGCTCATTACTATTCCTTCTCACTACTGTACTGACTACTGTAAACTGCAAGCTGGGTAGTACAAACATGATAGCAGCCATAATATTTCGGATATGGGAGTTTTAATGAGTCAATAAATTGTTTGAAACGATAGCATAAGGGTTAGATGAGTAGTACAAAATGTACATTGAAGCAAATACTCAAAAGTTTGTATAATACTTTGTATCCTCTCATTTAATCAAGATGACTCATTTTATGTTTTGTGTGAGTAATGTGTACAAAATACAAAAGATTAAAAACCAAGGAGTAAAGGTGATTCTCCTGTGAATCTAACTGATTTTTACAAGTGCTCAACCCTTATGTCATTTCTATTGTTCTCTTCCTTTGCCAACGGCCTTTTCTCCTCTACTGTTTCTCGTTTAATAATCATGAGTGCAAGGGATACAGTACACAGTAGTTGGTTAGGCACTAGGAAGAAGAAGAAGACATAAATATTGTTGGAAATACAGTAGAGTGGACAATGGACGTGAATGGGAATCTGAATGGCAAATCTGAACAAGTTCACTCCCATTTGAGGATTTACTTTTCTATCCCAGCATTCACCTATTCAATTCTAGATTCTAGAATCTAGATGCTAGAGAAACTGCTGCTTTCTGTTAGCCTAGTTAAGACGAAGAGGAAATAAAAACGGTGATACCTTTGGGATACGAATTGTATCCATCCAATCCTTTTGTATGCATCAAGCTTTACCTTTCTACATAGTACATACATACACCTATATTTTCACTTTCTCCTACTTTTTTACTATGTCTCTTCTCTTCTCTGTTCTGTTCTGTTCCCGTACGCCTCTGTATGCTGTATTCCTCTGTTCTGCTACTTTACATGAAAATATGTCTATTTCGTATTCCTATTTCGTTCAAATTTCATGGATACATTCCCAACACTACAAACTACATACAATGTACCTTGTACATGAATTTCATATTACAGTTATTTACGTACACCCTTTTTTAAATTCTCTAAACGTATACATACGTTATCCATTGTAGGGAAGAACTGAAAACGAGTTGTTTGCTACCATGTACTCTAACTGCCATCAGCACTGGCACTGGCACTGTGCTATTCCATAATGTGGAAACTGGTGAAACCTTGAGGGGGTTAAAGTGGGCTAAAGCCCGAAGGAAGATTATTGATCGGATTCACAAATGGCTCATTCTTATGTGTAGTTTTACCGTGCATACCTACAGATATATACATATATCTAGAATGAATAGGTACGTGGATATTAGATATGTACATTACACGTACATGGACTTTCCAGTTTCATTCTTCAAGCGTAAATATAATAGAAGACCATTGTACCATAAATGTACCGGAATAAAGAGCGAGAGAGAGTCAAACTTGAGCTGGAAAGGGAAAGCCACAGGATCTAAATGAAATGAAATGAAACCCATCTATCTACACCGAGTTTATACAACATAATGTATAATGGATAATAATATAATGTACTCCCTTGTATGTAATTTAATATAAATATCACCATATTGCTCCCGTACATATGTATTCTTCAACTTACAACGTAGACAGTACTCTCACACACACACACACACACACGCATAATATTATTCTCTCTAATGGATCTTCGATAGAAAGAGAAAAGTGAGCAGTCCAGGAAAAGGAAATCTACTCGAATATGTACATGTATATATATAGATTCTAGGTACAATATATACAATCAATGTATCAATGTACTTTGTAAATTGTGTAATGGGTATAAAGGGTTAGGGGTTAGGTATAATATGAAAAATACATTGTACAAGGCATTTTGAAACTTCAACGTGGTCTCATCCCAAATCTAATCTGACTAAATAAATCTACACCATTCACATCGGAGAAAGTACTATATATCCAAACTAACAAATCAGTAGTTGTACATTGTATATAGATATACTCATGTAACATGTAACCTGGCTGTGTGTAGTGAGTAGCATGATACTGTTACTGATAGTTGATAGTGATACCTCATTTCCCTCGTTGAAAAACATTGATTTTAAACGACCTGCCAAACAGCTTTAGGCATACATTTTTTATTTCTCCTACCTTTCTACTGCACTGTCAGCATTTCGTGTCAGCTCTAACTCATTCATCCATTCATCACTAACTGCTTGCCTGCCTGCCTGCCTGCCTAACTCACTAAACTAAATGGACTAAAAGCATTACTCCGAATCTATGTGCGTGTATCTGTGTGTGTGTCTGTGTGTATTTCTGATGGACCAAATTGGTGAATGCTTCAGACATAGACCTCAATTACAACCATGTGAAGGTCTCTTTAAAAATTTAAAAGTAATACAAAAACAGTTACAAAGTATTACAGGTTTACAAGCCATACCTATAAACTGAGAAACATACTTAGAAATTAGAAACGTGTTCAAATATTATGATTGCTGCCAAAAGGGAATCACAAACGAGAGTGAATTGCATTTCTAAAATTTTAAACGTCATCATTAATGAGCATCTCTCTGAATTCTGAACTCTGAACTCTGGATGGAAATGAATGGAGAAAGCTACGAAACATGAATAGACTATATAGAATATACTATACTATACCCACTATATACCTACTATTTATAGACGAGAGAAAATTAAACAAACAATAATTTTCTCTCTTTTGAAATTCCACAACAAAAGAATAGAGTCATCTGCTTATATATCCCTGAACATGTACTACTACTTATGATGTATCACTTGTTTCAGATAGTACTTGTGGGACGAGAAGTAGTCACTCGTTGATACAGTCTAAAGCTACATTGTTCAGTTACAAATTATGCATGATACGACCACTTAAAGCAGAGACTTGAAAAAAAGATAAACAAAAATTTCAATAGCATAGACAATAGACAAACACCAGACTACCTGGGTATTGTGTATAATGTATATCCATTGTAGATAGTACTCTTTCATGTGGAAACGTAAGCGTATATACTTTATACTCTCACCTGATATTATGTTTTCACAGGATTGTGTGTTTCATTTCAGGTCAACGAAAACTCAAATTATAGCATGATTTTGTTATCCTAAAATAACTGGATTCTGGATTCTAGATTCCAGTCAACTCCCACATGTGTTTATAATGAATAATGAAATATTGGTTACAGGAAGTCAACATTTACATACCTTCATTATAATTTCTAGGACTAGGCCAGTTGAATTTTCAAATTGGAAATAAAAAATACCCAAATAAATTCATAGTATACGTGGGCATCCGCTAATGTAACATAATTAATTTGCTAATAATAATAATAAACAAGTTGGTTCATTCATTAGTAGTTAGTAGAGGAATGCAAACCACACATTACTATCCTAATATCCTCGATTTATATCATTTAAATATGCTCGTACATCATCCCATTTATCATTTTTACATAATATATCAAAGAGGAATTTTGAAGCTGAAATTACGCACACACTTTAGTACTTCTACTAACGTTATACGTATAAATTTACTGGATCAATGATCATTAACAATCCTATGAAAAATTTGAACATGCATTATTAATTTCATATCAGAGTATGATGTATGTGGAGCTATAATAATACATGTTACATATGTACTGAACAGAGTAAGAGAACGAGAACTAGATCAATTGTCATTTCTGTACATATGTAAGAAAATTCATTTGGCAAGAATTACTATGGAGCAAAGTACTGCATGCATAGAGTTCACCATCCAAACTGTGCTGAATCAAATACGTACATTGTACACAGATTGGAGACTTGATTAAAATAACTACAGCATTCAGTTAGAACTTGGAATCATAACCTTTATTCTTTTAACCTTGTCTGTGAAAAAAGAGACGGTAGACTAGGGAGACTGGTGAGAGGAGAGAATTCCAAGAAAGATGGTTCACAAATAACAATGTAGAATAGACATATCATAGAAAATAGAAAAGGAATCATAGGAGATTCATTCCTATGTTTAAACTCTAAACGAGCATACATGTACGTCCCACACTCAACAGGAATATCATGAAATGATAATAAGAAGTTGTAATGCGTAATTTAATTTCCTGTGGATTGTGAAGAAAGATCCCTTAAACTCTGTAAGAGGACCAGGAGTACGACTACGACTAGGAATAGATGCACAGTACTCAGTGTACAATGTTCAATGTTCTACCCACCAACCCAACCTACAACTCACTTCGAGAAAGGCCAACTCACATGCATTTGCTTATAGTTTCCTCCGTCTTCTTCGTATCATCGGGATTCAAGTTAAGGCTGTTGACTTAAAGTGTTCTATTTCACATTCTTCATCACAGCGAGTATTGAGTATATAGACTAGCATGAAATGTGTTCTATATGGTTCTATGTGTAAAACACATAATATACATATTGCACATACATTTTGAACATAGATGGAAAAGACGAAGACTTTCTCGAGAATGAGAAAGTTAGCTCCATCCAATTCAATGTAAAAAATGGGGGAAAATTGGAGGATTGAGAATTGAAAAGCAAAGAGAGAAAATGAGACGAAATGTGCACAGATACTTTTCGAGAGAAAATGTAATTTATGGATTAGGCATCTCTCTTTCTCTTTCTCCATCTCTCTGTCATTTTCTGTCTCTGTCTCTGATCATGATCACGATAAGATGGAAGATAACTAGTAAAAACTCCATGTAAAGGATTTTTCTTGTCTCCAAAATGGTCCAAGTAGAATACTCTAAAGACTCTACACTCTACACTCTACAATTTAGACGCTCTAGAATCTAGAAGAAATTGCAAATAGATTCTCTCTCAATTCAAGATCATGAAATAACAGTCAGTGCTTCTCGCTTTCTCTCTCTAGCTTCAAATTCTAGTTTCCATCCCATGACTCATATGCTCGTATGCACGTACAAGTACATGACTATTGGCACTTGCTAGTTGCTCGTTGGTTGCCTGTGCATTCTGGCACAAACAAACAATTCGCTCTCCCAACTTTCAAAACTAACAAATTCTCCGTCTAACCGCAGACGACTTTGAATATACATAATAGATAGGATCAATTTTATGTGTACACTTATAACAAAAAAGAAAAAGAAAGTCGAGAGCTGAAATAGTATTATTAAAAAAGCTTAGTTCTGACTGTTAAATCATTCAAATACAACACATCCAGTCTAATATCCTCCAATGGTCCAGAATCTAGAATCTAGACTCCAGTCCAGAGTAACTAGTTTGAGTAGTTTCTTTTTTCTTTTTCTTTTTTTTAGGAAAAGTCATTTTTCCACTGGATTATTATTATTATTAGTGGAATGGAAGATGCATTAAAAGTTACAAGTTTGAAAACATGCACTTTGTCTAACCCAAGGAATATATCATAAAGGTTTATGAGAAACTTTTATGTCCCCCAGTTGACCATTATAATAACAATCAGTTTACGACCACATGCTTTATATTATAATATTATTACTTATTACATAATATTACATAGTAGTACACACACACGTAAAGCAACTTCTTGGTACGACTAAATAAACGTTTCTAATCCAAATTTCCCTCGTTTATGTATACATATGTATAATATGTTGTATACATACATAACATGCCAAAGGGAAGTACGTTTAAAAATTGTATGACGAAATAATTCAATACATGACGTATGAAGTTAGCCACGCTTCACGAATCACCAGAGATAATTAAAATACCTCGTGTAAATGTAGAATGTAAAACGTAAAATGGATATGCAAATCCATATGAAGCACATAAACTACATTTGTACAAGAATTACATTATTATAATATATTACAACATTTGAATATTTAAAAAAATATCTTACACATCTTTAGCGACATCCATGATGATGATGATTCGTTGATTTAGAAGTTTTACTTATTTATCAATTATTACACACACAGACAATCAGAGCACTGAATGTATTACAAATTACAACATATGATGTAATTAGCAAGATGAGATATGACGACGACGACGATTGAATGGTGATTAACTGACGCAATATATTTCAATTATTGTCACCCGAAAATAGTAATACTGTTTGATTGCCTTTATGATTACGAATATGATTACTCGTTGTCTTGAAAAAATATACTGAGTACAATACTGATATTTTGTTTTTGTAAATCACAAGTAGATGAGTATAATATATAGTATGTATCGATGATTTCAAAAAAGGAAATGAGCAGATTTAGGACAATAGAATTTCAGAATGAAAATAAAGGGAGAGCGAAAGAGAGATGTAAATATTGTAGATCTGACTGATAGAATGAATGAGGTAGTACTGACTTGAGGAAAGCACAGAACGTGAATGGATTTTGGTACACTGAGCGTGTGATAGAATATAGAATGTAGAATGTGTAATAGAGGAGTAGTGAAATATGGAAATTCAGATACACATAAAACGGCAGACAATATAGCAATAGACGGAGCAAGAAAGAGAACTTGTTGAAAGAAGCTTGGCTTGAGTGTGAATGGTGAATTGTGGATATGTGTCTGCATGTGGTACTCTCTCTCTCTCTTTCGTTCGCTCGCTTGCTGGCTTGTCCGTTGTCGCTATTCCGAAAGGATGGGGTTAGGTATCATGCCTAGTCACTAGTCTTTTCTTCGCATGAGAGAAAGCAAAAAGAAAATCAGCGAGCAACCAGCAAGCAGCTACCATGAATTCGGCAAGCACAGGAGGGCCAAACTTGTGCTTGTATTATAACTCATATACCTTATCCATTATGTACACCTACATTCTACATTGTGTATATTACATATCCATCTCCTACAGAAAAAAGCACCCAACTTGACTCAGTCAGCTCCAGCTTATGGTGGTAGATGACTATTGGTGATAGAAGTGTACTAGT
Organism: Sminthurinus aureus; assembly: GCA_034698265.1. Lineage (NCBI taxonomy): Eukaryota > Metazoa > Arthropoda > Collembola > Symphypleona > Katiannidae > Sminthurinus > Sminthurinus aureus. The sequence continues at coordinate 9,526 of JAQGBH010002333.1, read as the reverse complement.
AAACCAGACCAACTAGACTGGGACTGGGACTAGTCCTAGTCCGTGTCAGTATACACATTTTTTAGCCCTAGGAGTCAGTCCTTCATATATACACTTAGCGTATGTATATTCCATCGAACATTGTACATCGTACACAGGATGGACTAGGTAGAGAAAGCTACCAGAACTAGCTGGCTAAATGTATTCTTCCAAAAGAGAGAAAGGGAACGAGAGAGAGAGACCGAGGGGGAAAGCAAGACACATAATATCGAAATTTAGGAAAAAGAGGCCAAAAGAAGAAGAGAATACGCCAGCGTCGTATCGATCAGCGTCCTTTCTCTCACACGTATATAAATACGAATACAACTATTTCTCACATGGAATGGAATGGAATGTAATTGTGCTATGTACTTATTTATATACACTTATTCATATACATTTTATACATATACAGATAGATATTATACACACACACATACACACAATTCTTTCCTTGTAAATCCACTCTGCTCACACTCTTTTGCCCATGCATTACACATCCAAGTATAGACTATAGACAGACTCGGTGCCCTCTATTTTTCCAGCATGCCATACACAACATACAACTACCTACACGGTGACGTACATATCCATCTATGTATGCCCCAGAAGCCACCAAATTCTGCTCCCTGCCTTTCTCATAATAATAAATGGGAGACCCAACTGTAGAAGTAAGCATATCTGTGTTGTTGTACTCTGTACATGTAAAGTTGAGAGACAGAGATGTAGGAGTTTTGTGTTCTGTCCCATGTTGTCATCCCTTTTCTTTCTATATTTTCCTTTTCTCTTTCTTTCTTTCTTGCTTTGCTCCTTATTTTACTGAGAGGTATAATATAAATGTATGCTTTCCATCTACTTTCTCCCTTTTCCATTCTTTTCTTTCTTTCTTTTTCTGTCCTTTAGTCACAGATAAAAAAGAAGGCACAGTCACACACTGTACACTGTACATACATAAACATTACCCTGTTTTAAGCCACATACTAGATTCTAGAGATGCTTAATACTAGATAGTATAGTTCATCGAATCAACGCTCTCGGCTTATGAAACAATCAACGACTCATCCTCAAATAATCTTTTTCGAAATTCTAACCATCTAAAATATTCAAACGTCTCAAATGTCTTGTAATACGATATACGATATATGATGATGATGATGATGCTGACTTCTTGTATCAAGTCTTTTTGGCATTTTGTATTTTTTACTTGCATCATATATAATACATCTATACATGGGTATATTATTATGTTTACTTGCTATGTTGCAAAACACCAACTGGATAAGAATAAAAAGTACCTATATTCAATTGGAGCGTGCATAATGTTTTACATCCCGTGAGTTATGAATTATGAAACACTATGATTTATATCAACGGAACTTGGGAATTTTCACTAATACACCTATTGCCCATAGTATAAATTTGGAGACATTAGACATTATGGTGATTAAGAAAAAGTTAGACATTTACACGCCTCAACTTTCTTCCTTCCTTCCTTTTTTCTGTGTAAACACTCATTTCTAATAGTGAATGTTCCTACTTCCTAGATCATAGACTGTACACTGTACATTGTACACTCAGTTTAGAAAATTACTCGATCCAAACCTCCTTACGCCTACATACATAATACATACACAAACATGCATGTACAATGTACAGGATAGAGACTAAAAACACGTAGGCAGTAGTAATAATCTAATTATCAACATCAACATAATCCTCTTCCTGGAAACGGAAATTAAGTTGAAATTTTTATATAGATACATATTGTATAATATTGTCTCATACTTCTATTTACATAGTAGATTGAAATTCTTACATCATAAAAAAAATTATCGTCTTTAGATTGAAAAATCCGTTTTTCCTCCTCTACAAAAGGTCAAAAAATCGAATAGAGAAAGACAAAAGACTCACATTTGGAAAAATAAAAACCAACAGGCATGAAAAATTCTTTGAATGACAACTCAACTTTCACTGTTGCTCTTGTAATTCTTGTATAGACCTGTATGCTGTGTGTATAATGTGTATGTACTGATTATAAACGACCTGCAAACATGTAGATTACAAGTCTGAAATGTACGGTAATAAATGATAATGATGACAAAGAGGTACCATGTAAACTGTAATGTAGAGAAAGAAAGGGAGAGAGAGAGAGAGAAACTACAGAAGTATTGAAGGTGGCACAATGACAAGGTCATTTTCTTTATCCTATCCGTCTTTTTAACACCACACAATATCTACAATCTACATGTGGCTCATTTTACAAACACATTCAAGACAGCGGTCATTCAACAAAAAAAAGAAAGTGTGCACACATGAACATTGAACATAGATATAGATACAACATTCGTAACATGTCCAATGTCCAATGTACATACACACATAGATGTATATATGTATATCTGGTTTGGCAGTTAACCAAAGCTAATGCAAACACTAAGAGAAAAGAAATGGACAGAGGAGAAAAACTATAAAAGGGAAAGAGGAACAACTCACAAAAGATAAAATGACATCATCATTTGGAGTTGGGAGTAAATGAAAAAGATGTCTAACAGGCATTAGTTTCTTGTTCCTCTTCTTGTCATATATTATCTAGATGAACCTTTTCTCTTTTGATAATCAAGTCAGTGAGATGCTATCCGCTTTCCACCATCCGAGTAAACCGTAAAACCATAAAACCCTGGAACCACCGGCCCAACCTAAATATCCCTACATGTTCAATGTTCATGTTCACATTCTATTCATATAACTTTCCTTCGATTACGGATGTACATTTTAGGAAATCTATACGATGAGAAAACAAAAAAAATTCTCTTCTATATATAGTAGTTCATGTCCATCCATGTTCTTTCGGAATTACATTTTTCCCCCTTTTCCTTTTCGTCTTCTTGCTCTTCTGTATACTACACTCTACGTCTCTCTCTCCCTCATTCTCTTTCTCTAGTTCGGAAGTAGGCCACTTTACTTTTACGTTACGTCCTTTTTAAAATTGTGCCTCATAATAAGATTCGGGCGTAAAAAGAAGAAGAAATTCTCTCGCGCTTTCTCTTTCTTTCCCATACACAGACACACACACACACACACGCTCTTTCCTTTTTCCTTCCTTTATTTCTTTCCCTTTTTCAAGTGACTGACATGAGTTTACGTTTTTCTCCCGCTCTCTCGCTGCTTATTCGGAAACTGCACTCTATCACCATTCACTACAGTACTCGTGTTATAACATGGTCGGATATTTGTATACGTATACAAATACAAATACATACCGCCACCAACACAGCAAAGGCAAAGAGGAAAAAAATTTAACCTTCAATTTTTCCCCTTTCTCTCACTCACTACGAATCCTATTTTATTTCATTCCTCCGCTTCATACACAGAGACAGTCCTAAAAACTAAAAGCAGAACGACAAAAGATGTAGAATGTAGAGAGAGAGAGAGTAGAGAGCGAGTGAAAAGTGATTGAGTGAGTCAGAGGGGAAACACAGAAAGGACTTGTAGAGAAAAATGTCGAAAGTACTACACTTGATCCTTTTTTCCCAATGATCTCAAAGTTGGTCACTAAAACGCATTTCCACTACTCCAATCACCCATCTAAGTAATATTATTTCACGACTTTTATTTATTCTTCCAGCCGTTTCCTTTTTACCATTAACACTTTCCACTTTCACTAACCAGAGAGAAATGCAAGCTTACGTTTTTCATCAGCTGTTTCGTTACATCGTTATTTCCTAACAAGAGCAGAGCAGAGCACAACTGCAGTTTTAGCTTGTTTAAAATAGTTGTTGCAATAAAAATGGAGTAAAAAATTTACAAATTGTATATGATTTTTTAAGACAGAGTAAGCTAGTGTAAAACAACCTCCTCGTACTAAAAAAGAAAAAGATGATCTATACACTATACACACAGTGTTTTAGAAAGTACATAATAAGTACTAGATATTATGTACTTGCACAATTTTATGACTTGGTATTCAGAGTTAACTCTGAATACCAAGTCATAAAATAGAGTTTACATTGTACAGTATACAGTATACAATACCTAACTCCGTTTTATGATATTACCTTACAAACTACCTGCATGCATGTAGAATACCTACATATTTTTATCTAGCTCTGAATAGTGACTACTGTCAATTGGAAACAGATCATACTAATGAAATTCAATGGCAATCCTAATTTTGTAAACTTGAGTTGAGTCAAATATTATTTATATTACTGTATACTGTATACATGTTCTGTATATTCTGTATAGAATTATCACAGATATTTTGACGTCAGTAATGTGTAATATCTTTGAAATTCTATCTTGTCCTTTCTTTACTTTTGTTTGTTTGTTTATTCTCAGTTCTTTTTCCCAAATAATAAAAAACATATTACTATTTACTATACATTTCATGTATAGAGGTATTTGTTTGAGCAAACATTTTTCTCCCTTTCCTTCTCAAATGAATCAAATACTGCAAATTACAAATGAATGACTGACTGTGTGTAAAACCTCGGGCGATGAGAAATTCCCGGATACACATCCAGCCTTCAGCCTTCAAATTTCTGTATTCTGTAATATTATATACGTATTTACCAAGTACCAACTCCGAGGAGAAAAAAAGGAATGAAATCATCATCATCTTTATTTAAACATTCTTATCGATTCATGTATGTATTAGTAGGAAATATGTCATCCATTACCCCCCAAAATTATGTTTAAATAGATACGAGATACGAGCATAACAAGAACCTCATTCTTGGAATTGAAACAAAAAGATGTTGCCATTCTCGGTATAGTGTTTCAAATTGAGAGAAAGTCAAGTTGAACAAAGAGAGGTTGACGGATATTAACAACAGTAGAAAAAAAACCCAAACAGAATGAATATGTTCAGAAGTTATATAAGCTTATTATAAGATGAATATGTATATACATATATATTTGCTTAATAATAAGTTTTATTAGTTTTAGCGTTGATGGGCAGGATAAATGAAATTACAATATGCCAACATCTATCTCCCCACTTTGAGAATCATCTCACTGGAGAATCATGATGATGACAATGATGATCATTAATATACTGAAGCTTCAAGAAGAACAGAAGGAGAATAAAGTCCAAAGTTTATACATATTCCTGTCTTCTCATCATTATCATCATCATCAGCATCGGTCTACAATAGAAGTAGAAACAAAAAGATAGAAGATGAAATCATAAGTCAACTTGGAGTCGCTCACATGTCAACTCTTAGGGCAAAAACTTCAAAAAATGAACGAGCTCATGCATGCATTCATTCATTCTACATTTTAACATGTCAGCTTACATTTATACTATAAACTTATAATGTATAATACGCATAAAAAAGTTTTCTACACCATGTGTTCTCTCCTTCTTATTCTTATTCTAGACCTTTTCTTCTTCTATTTGACTTTATATTGAAGAAAGTTTATATTAAATTACATACATAATATATTATACGTAACAAAACAGACATAACTACATGTATAATGTATATATCCATCTGCGTAATACCGTTCATGTGGCATAATGTGCGAATAAAAATAATGTGAATGAATAACTGCTCGAGTAGGAACCGAGTGGTAAGTTTTTTTTTATACATTCATAATATTATATATAAAAGAAAATGAAATTTGTTTATACATTATACATACAATTCATGAAGAAAATGAAGTTAAAGTGTATTGCTGTGTGGGACGTATAGAAAATAGAAAGAGAGAAAGTGAATGGCATTCAAGGTATCACATATATTATATACACACAATGTCTCTAGCCTCTAGTCTCTAGTACTGCATGTACGTATGTTCGGCGAGGAAAACGAGAGAAAGGGAGAACATTAAGATTATTTTCTCTAGAATCTCTTTTGATCTTTCCTTGTTACGAAGTAACGAAGAAAAGTGGAAAACTACTTACGAAGGAAAAATCTTTTTCTTTCTCGTCTACTTCCAACCTCCAACCATGCCATGATATTGTACTAACACTCGAGAATCTAGACTCGAGACTGCTACTTACTTCCATCTTCAGCCTCTTACCTATTTAATACAACTTTCTTTTCATTTTTCACTTCTTTTTATAACCATTTACTCTTATCAGCTTCAGGCTTCAGTTCAGTTGTAAGATTATAAGACCATTGAAAAAATTGTTGTATTACCTACAATCGGCTTAAGCTTCATATTTCACACTTTCTCTCAAATGTTATGATGAGCCACTCTTCATTCATTCATATACAAAATTGGCAACAATAAAAGACCAAAAGAAAGAAACTGTAGTCAATGTGTATAAAACATCTCTTTTCAAAAATAGGATTAAGTAAGAATTTTTATACGTTCTTCCTACAATGAAGATATATACATGTAGAGTTATACGTCATACTCTGTACTTCCAATTGAATGCATCAGTGGTTACTTTTACAGTTAACGTACAACTTTGAATTGCTACTTATTTGAATGAATCTTTCGTTCTACATAATATATAGCTTTGAAATTTATATAATGATATATTATGTACCTTCAACAGTCACAAACATATACATGTGTAAACATTGAGTACGTATTATTACTATTATTATTATTATTACTCCTATTGCTAGTGTAATTTCCATCTTATACTAACTTGGAATGCTTCAATAATAAATAAAAACATTTTTTTGCTACCAATTTGAATCAGCTTTTGTGCAAAGTTAGATCAAATAAGCTGTATTATATCTAAGTATTAGTATAACACACAATGAAAAAAAAAAGCAAGGCATTGAAACTTACAAAGGTGCTTGTGTGACGGCCTGACTGATTCCCGTAACTGTTTCTTCAATTTTTTGAACACTGTAGCATGTATTTTCAGTGCCACGTTTCGTTTTCATACAGATTGTTGGGATTCATTTGTAGAGTATACCAATATTTTAACCACATCCATCAATTTTCATTTTAGTTCCGCAAACCAAAAATTGCACAAATAATAACAAAACGGTAGAACAAGACGATGTATCAGGAAACATTCGTAAATAATAAAGAAAAGGATAAGACAAATTAAATTACAAAAGAGTTACAAAACATATTTTACATAAAAATTACAGAATACAACTACAAATTCTAAATAATAATACATAATAATAATATGTCAACATAGTACTAAAATTGATCTACAGCTAATATACGTCAAAACATAATTATTTAGAATTGAACCAAGTATATTTAATATAAAGCCTTACTTTATTTTTTTTTATAAAAAAAAAGAAAACAAAATATTTAGAGTACAAAATTTGCAAAAGATATGTGTAGCAAACATAGTGCAACTAAATGAAAATTAAAGTAAAATCATTACACTTGCTACGCAATAAGTAATAATATGTATTAATTTTAATTTTTAAACTACACGACATTGTCAAAACTGACTAAGAATGATAATTTAAAATTTAAAGCATTTATCTAGATACTTTATACTTTATAGTCATACAAATTATAATTTACTTTGCTTTTTAAAACAACTTTTGAAAAATTAAAACAAGCATTCCTAAACTCTGATTTCGATGCCTCAATTCTTTTCATATGTATGAAATTTATTGAATATTATGATCCCTCGTTATTGTAGGTTTAACCTTAATTATGCATGAATTCATACATATATTCTATGCGACATGTAGTTGGAGCACCTTTTCTGGACACTTCTATGTATTCTATTGGCTATAAGTACCCAAAAGTTAAAAAAAAGAAAAAAAGAAGAAGTTTGTTCACTTACGCTTGGGATTCTCGAACGTTCTTAATGCCTTGGTTCATATCCTAATTGTAAAATGTTTTTCAAAAAACAGAATATTAGCATCACTTCAAGAACTTTGAATATAGATAAAATTGGAATAAGAATAAGAATAAGAATAACATGTATAACAGATAGATAGATAGATTATAAAATAGATAGATTAAAAGATAGAAAGAGAGATAGAATTATCATCACGTAACCGATGGGGCCTTGTAACAAGGTTTAATAAAGCATAACAAGACACAATGTATAAAGTATTTGCTTTGTCATAAATATGAGAAATGTTAATATAAACTGTTAATAAAATGCTCACAGTATAGTTTACCTGAGCGAACTCTCCCCATGAACTCACACCAAGTTTTCTTTTCAGTTCATAAGCTCTTCTTGTCTTTGCTGTAAGTACCTATTTAAACAACAACCAAACGTACATGATGAGATGTACCAATAATATTTAAAATATTCAGCAACTCATTAAACCATAATGAGTTGCTGAGTTTGATTTTTTATCATGTATCATGTATTTAATATAATAATATAAAGTAATGAAATTGTTTATATTTTAAGTACTTGTTTCAAAGTTTGAATTTCATCTTCAATTTGATTGAGCTCGGCCTGCCATTCACTACGTGCGACTTCTAATTCTTCGGCAGTCATACCTACTTCAACGCCGGATCCCATGTCGTTAATTGAACCCGATTGACTCATTCCACCGATAGAATTAGGCTCTGGAATAACAAAATCAATAAAAATAAATCAACTAGAATGTAATCTTTCAAGCTAATAACAAAATAATACTATAAAATATAATGACTTGAAATTTCCAAATTCACGGAAGCCCAAAATAAGAAACATTTAGATTTTAGATTATTATGCAAACAAACTTGTAAAATATATAAGTACTAAAATAATAATTAGTTGTTTATCAACCGATATACAAAACGGTACCAGAAACGCATTATTATACAACAATAACAAAAAACAAACAAACAAAACAAACCTTGACCCAGTGTCAAAAATTTTTTGAAATGTTGATTAGTTGGTATTTTTGCACTATAGGGTTTATCAAGATTTTGATATAACACTCGAATATTTTTTTGTAATTTATTTCGACGCTTCCCTACAATTCCTTTAACACTTTGAGCGACCTTCTCAGCTTTGTCTTTAACACGCTTTAGTCTAGTATTTTTATTTTGACCACTAGTAGTTGCAGAATCACAGTTAAGAGGAGCTCCCTGAGTATTGGAAGTTATATCACTTTCTGTTTGCCCATCACTATGTTCTAATTCTACAGAAACCTTTTCATTTTCAGGTAATTCAGTACTGGTTGAGAATTTAGAATAGGAATTTAATCTATGATGAGACTGATGTAGATCACCATCTAGTTCACTAGCTACATCGAAAAATTCTAAATCCGACCCCGAATCATCATCATCGTCGTCATCAATAATATCATCTTCATCACTTGTATTTGTACTTAATTCAAAATCTTCCAAGACAAATTCTTGATCAAAACATGAAGTTAAATCTGGTTCAAGTTCATCCGCATCTGCTATACGTAAACTTCCAACTAAATCTGGGAGTGGGTCATCTAAATATTCATCTTTTGAATGTGATGGATTATATTCTAATGAATTATTTTCAGATTCTCCATCATTTGCTTCCTTGAATACATCATCGTCTTTATAACTGTCTGTGGTACTATTGTCATTTTGTTCTTCTTTTTGTTGTTGCCTAAGTTGCTCCGGTTCTTTATCAGTGCTCCCTAAT
>JAQGBH010002332.1:0-25172 GCA_034698265.1 Sminthurinus aureus | reverse complement strand
GCGGCTACGCCGATAGGCGTAGCCGCGAAGCCATACCAACGGAGAGCAAAAAGCCCCGAAAGGGACGGTGTATGGGATGTTGGGTTAGAAAAGGCCAATTTTGGCGAAGTTCAAAGCGAAGCGTGGGCGCGAAGCTCACTTGAACTCGCCAAAATTGGCATTTTCTAACCCATCATTCCATGCGCCGTACCTTTCAGGCTTTTTGCCAATGCTGCCAAAAAACTTGGACGTTGATGCGTGATTACTTTTTTATATGAAATGAGCTTAAAACCACACAAAACTTTGAAATTACGCTTAAAAGTTGTCGGTATAACGTGGTTGTTGTATGTTGGTGGCGACCTCATTAATTTTGTTGGCGGAAAATTAATTAATTTTGGCAAAAGAATTGTTTTTGGTGGCTGCGAATATTCAATTTGGTGGCAAGGGAATATCGTTGTTGGTGGCGAAAAATATTAAATTTGGTGACTAGTTAATTTTTTTTGGTGGCTATGAATATTATTTTTGGTGGCGACTTTTTAATAAATTTGGTGGTGACTTTAATGTTTTTGGTGGCACACGTTTGGTGGCAACTTTTTGGTGGCGAAACCAATGATTTTGGTGGCGGCCAATAATACATGCCGAAAATGTGAGCCTTGAGAAATGAGAATTGTGAATTGAGAAACAAAATGACTGATTATTTTGATGGCTGCTTGAAATCGGTACCTCATAATGATCCATGACAGCTACATGTGCAAACATTTCAACGATAGAATACCGTTTCCAACAAAAAGAAGCTCCAGACGTGATTTTGTGGGGACCAGAGTCTCGGATGGATATCTGACACCTGCGTGTCCAATAGAGTATATATATACACTACCCGCATCAAAAATTAACGGCGAATTCTGTTAGGATTTCTAGCCCCCAAGTTTTCGCTCGATTTTCGGCTGAAAAAATCAGCTTACTCGCCCAAATTCGGCTTACTACCTGGAAAATTCAGGCGAAATTAGCCGAATCCACATGAATTCTGTTGGCCATCCTGACTTTTTTGGCCGAAATTTGGGCGAAAATTCGTCCGAAAAATCCAGCAGAATCCTGTTCCCAGATTTTGATGCGGGTAATTCAATACTCAAAGCCCAGTTCGCCAAATCAAATGTATGGTAATGCCTTGCGACATGTGACACGAATCAAAGCATAAGGCGAGACTAGAAGATCACGGGCAGTGAGAGAGAGGTAAAAAAGCTGACTAACAAAATTATTTTGTCCTAACAAAAAAACAAAGTCGCCCCTTGCCAACGTAAAAAAAATATTATTTTTTATAAAAAAATGCAACCTTTTTATAAAAGACTGCGATGGATTGAAACTTTCTTTGAAAGTTTCCATCGCAGTCGTAATGTTTTTTAAAAAAGTTGCATTTTTTTAATAAAAAAATATATTTTGTTTCTGTTGATAGGGGCGACTTTGTTTATTTGTTAGGACAAAATAATTTTGTTAGTCAGCTTTTTTACCTCTCTCTCACTGCCCGTGATCTTCTGATCTCGCCTCTTGCTTTGTACAAAATACACATGCACATGTATGTATATTGTACATTTAAGAAATTCCTTAAAAAACTATCCACTATCTGCATGTAGTACGTAGTATTCTTATTAAAACGTGGTTATAATATTATCTCTTCTTGCCCTGTCTCTAGTCTCTAGTATCATGACTCTAGACTCGAGTCGAACAGTAATTCATGAAACCGTCTAAAACATGCACAGATATTCACCTTTATCCTCAATCCCCGTGAAAATAGCTATGGCATAATATCAGTATTCGAGTATATTTGAGTATTATTATGCACATAAAAGTTGTCAACATATGGCAAATCCTGTCAAGTGGATGCACGGATAAGGATGACGATAAGGCTATAGATGGGTATAGATACATATAGACTGGAATGGAGTGGAGAGTGGCGAGTGAATGTACGACAATGTACGAGTCAAGTTGCTTGACTTGTCGTTGTCGTTGTCGTTGTCGTGCTTTCGTGAGCGCAAAAGACCGTGTCCACTTTCTTGTCATTCTCTCTCGTTATACTTGAACCTTATATCTTATATCTATTACCTTGCCGTTTACTCTACAATGTACAACTATCTCCTTTCCTTTACTGTACATCACTGTCGTTGACTGCATGACACTGGTTACTGGTTACATATATATATATAGGAATATCGAATATCTAGTGCCTAGTGTGTAATGGTTGTACATTGTACATTGTACACTCTACACATAACTCTTGAGATTAGTATCTTAACGCATGTTTTCTTCACTTTGAACCACTCAGGACACATTTTACAAAGTATTGAATGGGCAAGGAAAACAAATTACTCTTGATTTTTATTGAAACATGTGTACCTACATTGTACACGTGTATTCACAAATTACAAATTCATCCAAAAGATACATATATAAACTTACGTTGTCTTCCTTGTTTACTCAATTAAGGACAAGCATTCGGCTTAAATTATACATAATACATACATGTGTTTTGGATACTGAGACATTAAATCTTACAACTTAGAATGGCGGTACTCCTTTTTTCTTTCCTTTCCAAAGTACATACATACAACAGTATCATACGTGATTCTCATTCACACAATACACTACACTACGCTAATCGCAAGATAGTTAATGTGGCAGACTCGTACTCAATCAGAGGCACGTATACACCAGTATGTACAATGTTCAATGTTCAATCTACACTGTACAGTCTACACGCTACACTATACACTCTATACACATGCATGAGATTATCTAAATTACCCAACAATTTATTTGAAATTAAAATTGAATGTGATAACATTATTTTTCTTGCTGTATCATACACCGTTCTCTGGAACTTTGAAGCCGAGACAAGAAAATCCCATAGGTTATACACTATACGAAATCTAGCATCTCGATCATATTTCCAAATTCTGGTAAACTGGTAAATCCTAAATATAGATAGACATACATCAACTTTAGTATTGCAATGAGGGAAATCCTACCTGTAATTACTAGCTGAGGAATTATGGGCAGTAAAATGTGCACGCTGTACAGTGTATGACACAGTAGATGCCCAGACGATGAAATCTATGGATAATGATGTAATTATACACATTATGACTTTTTGTATATACCTTAAATTTATTCACTCGCTCTAATTTTGTCGCTGGAACTATGGAACTATGGTACATGGATGAAATTAAATATACATGTGTATTCATATCTCTCTCTTTGTCTCGAGTCTCGATTTGTCTGGACTTAGGGTAGCCACAGAGAAAATCCACATTATACAAAAACCATCAAAACAACAACAACAAGCAGCGTAAAGCGTGATAATAATAATACTAATACTAATAATGCTGCTGTACATATTATAATTATTGATGGATTTTATATGGACAAGGGAGTCCAAATTTTTTTTCATCGCCTTTCCATATGCCACTACGTATCATTAATTTAAGAGCAAAGCATCAAAGCATCAAAGAATCATTAACAACAAGAAGTTCCTTCCTTTGCCCAAAGTGCTGCTTGCTTACGTTAACTTGGCTTGGTTTGGCTTGGCTACTAATGACATGGTAATCGTATGAAGCGATCATCGTCAGTTTTTTTTTCTTCACACAAGTTTACATACGACTATTACTACTACGACTACTACTACTACTACTCGTTTATGTGCAACAACAATTTGTATAATGAAAACGCTACTTATGCATACAAACTTAATGTACAATGTACATATTTACACGTAGGACATTTCCTATCTCCCATCAAACATCAAATATCAAACTCATCATACATCATACATACGCCATTACATATTGCTTTTCCTTTATCCTTTATTTTATCCTCTATACTTGATAATTCATACAAAATGAATATGCCTAATCCATACATAATATTGGCTATTGACTTTCCCTCAGCTCACTAAGCCAAAATGAAAAACCGTATACGGTATAACCAATAACATACATACAATATAATGAACAGTGAATATTTTACTTTAATTCCTATATTATTATTTCTGTATGTGTACATTGCTTACGCATCATTACTCTTTACTCTGTATGAATGGATATACCTAAACTTTATAGAAAATCCAAGAAATACCGCAAGCTATTTCATATGCCTTACGATTATTATTATGATTATGATGCGATTATGATGACTATTCATTTGTCTTGACCAGTGAGTTGTGAGTTGAGGATTGAGAATTGAGGAGGTGAATTTTACATAGCATTCTACATTTTTTGGTCAATAAATCCAATACAAGTTTGCAATTTGTGTCTCGGACTAGGTTCATGGTTGTGGAGTCTGGTCTGGAGGGCAGCAAATTTGCAACACTCTATCCTATACTCTATGTATACTTACGTATCCAATGATTGCTCATAAATTTTTTTGTGTGTGACCCTAACTTAATAAAATATATAATGGACTTGTATATTATTATTAAATGTTTGTTATTACCCTCGTTCTCACCTTTTTCTTACAAAAAATTACCTACCTTTCCACATATTACCAAAACTACTGTAGGGTTCAAAGTAGCAATAAAAATAAAAACTCGCATACCATATCTCATATCTATGTTCTATACTCTATACACACAAAATTTTTTTCTGTACTATAGACTATACACTATACCCTATACACCCATTTTACATTAAACACATCTCTCTGTTGTACGCGGCACGAGTAAAGTCTCACTTTGATTTTGACGGGATTTTATCTTTTATCTACAAAGGAAAATATTTTGCCGTCTTTTCTTTTTATTCTCTCTTCTTTTTCTGCGCTTTTCTTTTGTTTTTTTGTTTTGAAAGGACTGATTGAAATAAATAATAAATTCCAATATCTCATGATTTTTGCACGATTATTGTAGTTTTACAGTTAAAATGAAGGATTTCATTTCATTTCAAAAATAAAAAATTAGAAATGCCAAACCTATTATACAACATACGGCAGACATACTGTAAACTGTACATTGTACATGGAAAATACTATGAAAATAAATAAAATTGCAACTAGATATAAAATATACTGAGCACTGACCTACAAAATTGCATACATGTGCATTATAGTAATTGCAATATCATTGTCGAATAATTTTCAAACATTCTATTAAAAATTATAAATCTCATGCTGCATTTAGAACTTAACCAGGTGAACAAATTACCTTTGTAAATAACTAACTTGGGTGTTGCACTCTGATGCGTACACTATTTATAATTAAATATAATATTATTATTTTATTGTATCCTTGCACACTGCTTACTGCTTACCAAGCTGTTGCTAATGCTAAAAGTACAAATTTATCCATCAATGCAAACACTGATGATACATACACATATTATTATATATTAGATTGAAGGTCTAAAAAGGAAAGGATAAAAATGTTCATCAATTTTAAAGACAAAATAATAAGCATACTATGTGATATATTGAGGAAAAGATTAAGATCAGAGATTGTTGATCAAAGGGCTTATAACTTGTAGCATATAAGGGATCTGACAAATTACTGATACAACACAATATACAATACACTGTACACTGCACACGTATAAAATAATAAAAAACGTAGAAACGTTTTGTAACCCACTCAAATTAACTACAAATTATCTCCTTTTTAATTAAATAGAAAAAATGAAACTGTTTGTCTTGTGCTACTATCTATACGTACTTTAGAAAAAGATTATCAGGCTAATTGAATAAGATAATTCATCATATGTATCTAAATAATATGTGCATTTAAAAAAATCAAGTGTAAGATAAATGGAGATGTAGTTTGTGGTGAGGAGTTAAGAATACAGATAATAAAATTAGAACACGAGCATCTCTAATCTCTATGCACATTATTTTTATTACGTTTTTCGCAACGTATAAAACATAAATAGATCTATACTCTAAACTCTACACTCCATATTCTCTACACATTATAGAAACTTTGTATGGTAAATGGTAAAGTTTTAATGAAATGTTTTGAACAATTTTGAATGCTCAAAAATCCTTACTTATTTAGTGTAAAAGAGTATAAATTTTCCTGATAACTTGGTACTTGATCATTGATCATGTTTATTTTTAATATCCGTGATAAGGATAATATAATATTTCCTTTGACATGCTGTTATGGCTCATAAATCATGAATAGGTGTAATATACGATATTAACCACCAGCACAAAATAAATACTTTGTATGCTCCAAAAAATTAAATAAACTGTAAATAATTGGAATCTAGAATTCTATATTCTATGTATACATTAGAAAATTCTGGATGGAAAGAATCCCAATTTTTTGATAAAGAAACGACAGTTCCACATTATACATGATAAATTATTATAATACATAAAAAATAATACTTGAAATATCATTATCTTTCGGAGGTAATAAAATAAAAAATAATACTTTATAATATGAGCGAACACACTTAAAACGGAGTTAACATTACATAAAATTCATCGAGAAAAGGTGAAGGATCAAATTCAATTGAATGGATGAAGATGACCGACCTTCTATACTCTATATCATATACCATGTAACATAAACTAAAATGGTCACCACATAAAACCATCTAATCATCTAAAAGAAATGTCTATACTGTGTACTTCATACTTGATACTTGATACACATTCCTAGTGCTAAACTTACTAAACCAAGAAACAGAGTTATGATGATAATAATAATTATTTTATTTCAATTCTAATGACCTTTTTTTCTAGCAAATCATTTCAAGATTTCAACCCCTCATAATAATAGTCGATTTATCCATAGAAAACCAATATTCAATGATATATAAAATGCCGTTAGTCCTTAATGATCATTACGCAGAGTCTGTATTCTGTATAAAAATTCTTATAATGATAATTATTATTATTAGTAATCATATTTCATGACATGAGTACAGACACTTGGAAAATAGATTACTCCGATCAACGATCAACGATCAAGTTATCAACTAAAAACTTGCATGATGTGGTATGATACGAATGAAACTATAAAGAAATCTAAGGCCTCTGGATCTCCTTTTTCCCAACTATCTACTAACTGACGACTGGACTGGACTGACAACTGACTTGTGAGTTGTGAGAGATGCTGATAAATAATGAAATGATTGGATGGCCTATAAAAATTAAATTAATTTCTCATCTTTCGTCAAGTGCTATAGATGAAGATAAGTTGCGTGTTGTGCTGTGTTGTGTCATTCTACAGCTTTCTAATGTCTGTATTCTGTATTTTGAATCTACTCCACGCCACTCCACTCTATTCTGCTTCTATTCTGCTTCCCTCCCCTTGCAATAAATACAAATGCAGTTAAAACCTCCCTTTTTTTCATTCGTCTCATTTTTTATGCAGTATTATTATGAGACTATCCACATCAATGCACAATACACACACATTTGCATGAACTGATGGTGGTGACTGTGAAGTGAGCATCGAATACCAAATCCCGGCTACTGGCTACTCTTAGCACATTATGCCCATTACAAAAACCTAAATAAAAAATTATAAGCGGATGGTGTTGATGATGATGATATTTCCCTCATGCCTTAACCTTATGCTGTACATTGTACACTGTACAGTGGACGACGCTGGCATTCACATAATTTGTGAGAATTATTTTGTTACAAACATGATAATTACATTAAATGAACAAAAATGAAGCTTTATTATTCATTACACATGAGACATTAATAAATGCTCCGCACTCATCGGCATCCTCATCATCATCATTACAGTTCTCTTCTTTCTTCTCTACTCTCTCTCAACATTAATACATTAAACACAAATGATATCATAAATATTAGTGGATGTGCAAGGTGGAAGATGTGAGTTGTGTACTTAGTTTAGTTTAATTTAGTTTAACTGTGGCATTTATATTCAGATGATTAGCACAGTGAATATAAACAGTGAGCAGTGAACAGTGAGAAATATTGAGTGAGAGAAAGACATTTGATTTCAACCTAATTATTAGGCCGTCAACAGGATTGTTTTAATTATATAGTCGTCGATAAATATTTAGGACCATTGAAAACCAGATTGAGTGCCGTATAATAAATATGTGTAAAGCGTATTGTCTCAATCACATTATTATTACATATTATATTATTACGATTATCATTCATCTATCCATCATTCTACTTCTATTCCGCTGCTACTCCTTCTGAATCAAATATGAAGGATGAAGATGGATACAAGTTGTTTCGAGTACATACTTCATACTACATACAATAACCTTAAGGTTCAGAGTACATACACACACACATACATCTATGTATGTACGTACAATGTATACTGTGCTTTGTATTTATATGCATAAAAGCTCCTCTAGTTCGGTTTCACATTGTACATGGTTAGTCAAAGTGAGAAGAAAAATATTCCATACGAAGGAGAAAAAAAGTAGTAATTACAGAATACAACATACTTTTGAATTCTGAGTTCTGAGCATTTTTTTAGCTGCTATCTGTTGTATGTATTATGGCCATCCCATTTATACATCTACATCTATAATCTATATGTATGATGTGATGTTGAATGTTGAATATAATGTGAGTATAATAAAAAGTGTGAGAGTGTAATAAGTGTAATAATGTGAGCGAAAACTCTAAACTAAAAAATCCCTCAAGACTCGAGACTCGAGAGTTGAGACGTCATTAGCTCTATATCAAAAGCTCAAAACTAAAAGTGCTGTGTACAAGTGTAAAAGTTAAATGTACTACAGTACTACAGGCACAACTTTGAACCTTGTCTAGAGTCCACAGTCTACACGGAATTTGAGAAACCTGTGTAACTAACTACTAACTGCATAATACTTTTATATGTATTTCTAAGTACTACTCGAGCACAAATTTCTATGTTGCTCATTAGGAAGTTTGAACAAGTAATTCTCTCTCCTTTTATTTTTCTACAAGTCCCCAGAATCCAGAAACTTGTCACTGTTTCCACTTTTTGCCCTGTAAAAAAGGCAATATTACTTTTTTATTTTCGGCCTTTGACAAGTATTACGTAGATATTACAAGTTGAATGGAAGGAAAGAAGAGATCCATCGACAGAGATGCAGAGATCCATCTCTGTGCTCTGTGCAGAGCACAGAGCACAGAGCATGGAAGCCTCTTTTTTCGTTTTCCTTTTCGTTTTCATGCATCTGTGTAAAATTAAATATATGATGTGATTTTCGGAATACAATTTCCATACAACACTCAATACTCAATGCTCAAAACTTGTACGTGTATGTATCCATGTATAGAGCAAAGTGTAAATTGACATTTTGAAATAGAATATGACTTTTTGAATACATACAGGATTTTTGTTTGGTTTTGACTCGGAACTTGAAACAGTGGGCTTGTAATCTTTTATGAGACACAAGTGTTCACCAGTAACAGTGACAACAAGAGGAATACATGTACATGTACGGAGTATGGAGTATGGAAAAAGAGTGAGTAAGAGACGAAAAGGGTAATTGAGGTCTCGTTCTGCTCTGCACATCATAAATGAAATGACCCCTCAAGTCGATTTGATTATCGAAGGAACGACAAGGAAACAACAAGCGAATGAATGTTCCTTTTTCTGGCTGGTTTTGCTGACTTGTCATGAACTCAATCTCCAATCTCTCAACAACATAGAGAGTAAGAGAGAGAGAGAGAGTGAGAGAGAGACAAGCAAAAACACAGTCTTTGCGTAACGAGTGAGAACAAGCCAAGCCAAGCCAAGCCAACAAGCCCGGGTTATTCAGGTTCGGTGCGGACAAGTTTCATCTCCAAAGTTTACAGAGGATATATTTATACTATGTAGTAGTTTGCATACATGAATGTGCATACTTGTAAATGATTTCAACTTTCATTCTAAACCCAGGACCAAAAGTTGGACGAGTCAGCGAGTAGCGAGAGACAACCAGAGACACTGACACAGAGAATGAAAAGTCCGTATTTTCTACACTGGAATTGACAAAAGTATGTTCCGGACCGTTCCACTCTACGACCACACTCTCGCCCAACTCATGCCCATTGACGCGACACTTCCACTGGGATTACATTTCACATTTCATGTTTTTTTTTCATCCAGTCAACAACCAGGAACAACACACATCTTTCTCCTTTCCATGTATCTCATTCTCACTCCCATCTTTTCCTATCATTATGAATGTATCTAGTATCCATCTCTTCCTCTTTTGCATATTTCCCATTCAACGTTCAACATTCAATATTCAACGTGCCAAAATCGGGAAAAAGTATCAATGTCCAAAAATGACTGGAAATCTCTGAACGAATCACATATCACATCTCGGGTGAACGTACAATGTAAAATGTACATACTGCATACGTCATGCAGACTGCCTTTAGTTTCATGGCTTTATGGTTTCATGACATTGTGAGATATGAGAAAGGCGGGGGAAATTTCCATAATAATTAAAAGTTGTATTGTATATTGTATTGTATTGCATTGATATTGGCAGTTCAGATTCAAAAAGCTAGAAAATTCATCCTAAAGGATTATCATTCCGCAAAGTTCTCACCATGTCATTAGAATAGATAACTACAACAACTATGGCAATTAAATTGTTTCTGTAATGTTGCATACACAATAACAACAACAGCTACAATAAATTGAACATGAAAAATTAGAAAATCCTTGTCTAATACTTGTAATAGATTAAATGTACATGTGTGTATATGAAAAATGTACATGTGTGAAATTATACTTGATATTTCACATTGCACAATATGATGAAGCTCACATTTTTCTCTATATTGTATTTTGTATTGTGTGTATTACTAGTAAATACATGTAATATATTCAAGGAGAAGAAGATGCAAAAGCAGAGGAGGAAAACATATACATTCCAATTTTCATTTTCAATTCCAGTTCCAGAAGTAGACAGGTAAGGTAATAAATTGAGGAAACAACATGATGGTTCACCTCCAAGCCGTTCCGCCTGTTGTATACATTAGACATTACAGTACTCAATGAATATTCTAGCTAGAAAAATAGTTAACAAAGTAATGCGGTCTCTCCTCCACGTATCGTAACAGAACCATGAACCAATGAACCATGTTTTTGTTTTCTTGTCCTGTCACTGAAATAATGGATTATATGAAGATACAATGGATGCAATAGATATTGCATCCATATTTATCATTCAATGAACATTATTGTTTATTGATTAGACGGCAAGAGTAAATAGCAACTAACTCTACACTCTACAGTTTACAGTCTATAGTCTATGAGGCTCTTTGCTCTCGGCATAAAATTTCCACTACATTTCTTTTACACACTATGAAAGAGAGAGTTGAGGTATTTATTACAGTAAATGCTGAACAAATAGTCTATCTCAAATGGCACATCTCACACGCAGCTTTTGAAATTGTAAATTCCAAATTTCACAATTCATAGAGCAAAATATGTATGAATTTCGTAAAAGTTACAGTAAGAGTAGGGATACGAGGGTAATAAAAGTAATAATAGAATAATGCTCTATACATGACATATTACAATATAATATAATAATACAGCGATAGTTATAATCAAATCGTGTGTACAATATATTCCACTGAAATTGATAATTAAATCAAATCAGTGTGAGACGTGAATGGGATAGTGTTTTAAAAGTTTCAAAAGTGGATTTTCCATCGATGAACTAATAATAATTACAGTCAACAGTCAACAGTGATAACTGGATACTGATACTTTTAACACGTATTCCTTGGAAATTTTTGCGATGATTGGAATGTCTCTGCCTCTGCCTCCTTATTTGTTTCTACATTCTACACGGAACACGGAAAAAGATTCAATACTCAACAGTCAACAGTCAATAGTCAATACTGTATATAGTACGCATTACACATTATAAAGAATAAAGTTAGATTGACGCCTTTGAAAAAAAAATATACGGAAAATTTTCAAGACACATGTCGAGAACTCACATTAACAATACTCAATACTCACAATTACTATTACAGATGGGAGATAAGTAAAACAGTGGTCAAAGAGGGTACAATGTGCAGCGTAAATATATCATATCATATCATATCATATAATATATATGCAACTTATTAGCACCAGTCAACTCCTACCACTTGTCTTGTGACTTGTGACTTGTTAAGACGAACATGAATATGACTACTTATTCTTTCTATTACATGTTATATTATATTATTACATTAAGTATTTTATGCTTTAACACTAAATCTTTTTTCTTACTTTTTTATTACATTTAACATGTATCTCTGTCTTGTCTTTGCAAAGGGAAAAATCATAGTAAAAAAATATTCGTAATACATAATATGTTGCTCTATGCTCTATGCTGTAACCTTCTCAATCATTTGTTACTATTATCATTATTATTGTTGTTCTTGTACATCCAAATATATATGTATAAAGTATACAGTGTACAAAAAGTAATAATTGTTAATAGTTAAACATCCAAATAATTCCCATCTTTCCAACTCTAAATATTATCCGCACATTACGCGTATACAGTTGATTCTACAGTATATAGATGGATAGATAGTTTATGAACATACATTGTTTTTGATACTGGTCATTGGACTGATCATCACACCGTAAAGCATGTAGTTATACGTATATCTGTATAAGATCATTTTATAGTTTTACTTGGAAGAAAAGATGAGCCGCACAGGAAAATTATTGTATTTATCCCATATTTGTACATACTACTTACAACTACAAGTACAAGTACAGGGATACAGATTATCTAAGAGATGGTATGTTGTGTAAAGTATGTACTGTAAGAGTCAAGTGGTTCAGTGTTCAGTGCACAAACAACTTGGAACTATTAGATAAATGCAAACTGACTGAAACGGCTGATGATTTAATGGAGTTAAACTACCATGAATTCACATGAAATAAAACAATTATCAACAATCACTCTGTGAATTTTAAGGGTGCGAGCTATAATCAGACTGTTAGCCTAATAGTATCCACTACAAACTACCAACTACCAAGTACAAACGACCAACAACCAAATACGCGAGCATAATACTCATTTGTGTAACATAACAGAGAGAAATTTATGGGGTTAACATTATATTATAAATATATGATGATATGTTCAATGCTCAATGCTCAATGCTTAGTGTTTAGTGTTTTTAGTGTTGTTGAGTGTGTGCATATCAAATATGTAAAGGCAAAACAAGTCACACATCGAGGAGAGGAAACCCACTGAGTACTCCTGTAATATTTCAGTTTTAGTTTGAGCATTTCAGACGGACGCTTTACTTCACCTTACGTTTACGTGCTTATACCATCTGTTATATTATGTCAAAAGTGTCGATCTAATCTCTTTTTTTCCACATATTCCTTCAAATTCACTAGAATACTAGATACTAGAATACCAGTGTTCCTCTCTCTCTCTCTCTCTCTCTTCTTTTTTTATCTGCTACTTTTTTGTTGCACAGTCCACTGGACTCACTAAATATTTAAAATATATTACACATGCATTATGCACATGCACTGCATGAAGAATCAGAAGGAAAAATAAAGAGCATAACAAAGACAAAAAATATATGTTTAAAATGTAAAACGCAGATATTTCTACAGTCTACAGTTCATTCTACGTTCAACGTTCTACGTGTGTAGTCAACTCTTCTCGTTTTGTATTTTGTATTTTGTACTTGGACTCGTTTTTTGTTTTTGTATTTGTATTTCTATTTGCATTTCCGACTCTAAGAAAAAAAACATCAAACTCTCTGGTTAACTCTCTCACTTGCCCGTCAAGAATAAAGTATGAAAAAACTCGAGGATTTTCTTATTCTCAACAACTCGACGAAACATAGAAATGACAATGTCTTTGTCTCTACTATCAACTATCTACTATCTACACATGAGATTGTACTTTGTACACTCTTGTACACTCATAAAATTTGACTTGTGACTAGTCAGCGTGGATGGGTAATATTGATAATCATTATACAAGGAGTAAAAGTAGTAGTAATATAGATATAGATATAGATACGTCATGTATTAATATTAATGCAAGACAATTTGGTGGGCATAATATGATGGATGTGTCGGATCTTGTATGCAAGTCACATAGAGGAAAGAAGATAAAAGCCTTGTTGTTCCTCTTGTTGCTGTTGAGTTGAGTGAGTTAAAAACTATTAAAAAGAATTTGATGCCTAATGTTATTATGTTATCATCGAGTATCTCGCTCTCTCTCTCTATCTTGCTGTTGCTCCTCTTTTTTCTCAAGTGTATTTTATACACTGAATGAAATCGATTGACGATGAAAGAATTGAGCATCGAGAATCGAGAATGGAGAAATCAACCATCAGAAGCTATAGGCACATGATCTGAAACGTTTTAATTTTTCTAGTCTTTTTTTCCCACATCCGTATCATCATACATAAATACATACATACACACACAAACGTGAGCATTTAGAATTGAGCATTGAGCCTGCTGTAAGTTCCAATTCCAGTTCTCTTGATTTCGTTTTCTCACTGATGAACAGTAGAGATTTGCTGCCAACAATAAACTACATATTGCGTATAAGTATAATATGTGCATGTAAATATAATGCATATACTTCTAAAAAGAGGAGCCGAGTCACTCATCAAAGAAAATCGAGGAAATGCCGATGTTTCCAAGATCGTTTGGAAATACACACACATAAAGTATTTTTAAGATAGATAGAATGGACAGATCTAGATTCTAGATTCTAGATTCTCGATTCTCGATTCTAGCTTTAGTTCTGTTTCTGGTAAAAAAGGCGATAGAAGAACAGTGAGCAGAGTGTTGTATTAAATGCTCCAAATTTACTGTATATTATAGATGGTACATGGTGCATGGGAATACGTAGAAACTAGAAACATGAGCAATATCAATCAAACGTTGCTTGTTCAGTGGAAATATTATTGAGCTTGATGATGCGGCCCTCTTGGTCAAATTTTTGGAGAGAATACAAAGATGACCAAGAGGTGAAGAGTGAAGACTCAAGACTCAAGACGTGGACAGATAGTAAAAAAGTACATAGTGAATGAACTAGAACAAGATGCAAGATGTATTACAAGTATTACATAATACATGTGTGAGCGCAGGTACGTATGTAAAATGTATATATATCAAATCAACCTATCTTCTTGTACTTGTATTGGAGACTTGAGCTAGCTCAATTATTGTACTGGGTACTGAGTACTGGGTAGAGGCGAGGCTCGGTGAGTTGTGAGTTTTGAGTTGTGCTTATAGTTTTAGTTGGGCTCAATGTTGATGTTGATGTTCATCATGATGAGGGCGCAATTAAGCTGGCCGGAACCTTTGCCAGAATTGTGGTTCTGTCTGTACAAATCATCATTTGTGTCTGTTTCATGACCAAAATTTCCTCAGGCCACCAGTTTCGGGGTGGTTCGCTCAGAATACTACTACTACTACCACTACTACTACACTGTACGCTGTACACAGGAGAAATAGATGAGGAAGAAAAAAACTATTCTCTCTCCATCTCTATCTCTATTCATCCATCGCTCTCTCTCTCTCTCTCGCTCTTTCTTTTGACTGTATTAGATACGTATTAGCAAAGTACAACACTGACAGTGGTACTGGCACTGGCATTCACACTCACACATAGGCAGTAGACATAGACACAAACACACTGATACACGGACAGATATAAGACCTTTCTCTCTACTCTATATTTACAACCCAAGAGGTGGATGAGGTGAGAGGAAGTAATTAACTTTATATCACCTTCGTCTTCTCCTCATTCTTATGTACATATTACACCAGCACCAGCACCAGTTTCTCAATTCACAATTACTGCTACTATCTACTATCTACTACCATCTATTATAACACTGCGTATTCTCCAGTTTTTCCAACTTTTATATAATTTTAGTCTACTTTTCTATCTCCATCTCTCACTATCTTATTCTCTTGCTCTTGATTTTGGATTTGAATTTTGGTGCTGTGGAACTATTTCCCTGGACAGATATATCTTTATGACTCTAGACTCTAGATTCTAGACTCCAGTATCAAGTATCAAGTAATACTTGTAGTCAAAAGTGCACCTATCATGTACAATGTACATATATATTACATATTATCAGCACTTACACGGTATTTTGTACATTGTACATTGTACATGCATCATTTATTTATTATTGTATATTGTATATTGTACAAGATAGAAGCCGCCTGCATTATATTTTCGATTCAACAGATTTAACTCACCTTGAGCTTCTTTTTTACACTACTGACTACAGAAATGTAAAATGTACACATGTATAGAGTATAGAGTGAAATTATTTTTTAAATCTCAGTCTGTTTATGACACTAGAACAGAGAGATCCCGGCGATAATTTTTTTTTCACTCTCCTTCTATCTCCATTTCTCTCTACTTAACTTGTGAAGAAATCCAAATGAACAATTATTACAACAGCGATTGCAGATTTAAGCTATTAAATGGAGAAAAGTAGCTCGAGCCTCAAGTCTAGAGTCTCGAGTCTCAAGTACATAGATATTAAAAGTGCCATTAGATATGCCGCTCTATTTTTCCTCAAATTATTATAACTCGACATGAGCATTGAGCATCGAGCAAACGAGAATATTCAAAGTTTACTGGTTTACTGGTAATTTGTCCGGAGTGGACTGGATCTAGTTTTTCATTTTGTTTAACAAGAGCAAAGTTGCCGGTTTTCTACGTATTATTACGTACACTGTGTTTAAAATGTTTGCTGTATACTGTATACTGTTTAATGTATTACACATGTACTCTGAATGTGTATGTGTGCATAGTGCATAGCTTTAGATTCTACACTTTACATACACATATACATATGAATTTCCGTAACTCATTTGTTATGGGATTCTGTAATTAAAATCCAACTACTCAAAATGAGGTCCAACGATGGAACACATGAGTGCTACACTACATACATATTACATATGATTAAAGATAGTAGTATCAAGTACCGCCAAAGTACATGTGTATATTATCTGCGCTCTGCATATATCATAAACTATAACTTTTACTCTACAATACAAAATACAAAATACAACCTACGATATCAGATATAAATGTCATATTAAAGATATCATTAAACGGAAAACCACGAGGAAATGAGCGAGCATGTGTGTACTTTTATTTAATTTGAAACTAATTTTCTACTTTTCTCTCAACTCTCTATGCATAATGCATATTGCATATTACACTTTTGAATAATGAAAAGGAAGTCGGAAAGTGGTAAAGCTAAATTTTTATATGAAATGATGATGATAATTTTACGTACCTTCCAGTTTTTGTGATGATCATTTCTGTCCCCAAATCATGAAATTTATCCCATAATTCTGAAAATTAGACAGAAAACATTAGTACTTTAAAAACGATGCTCGATTTGATAATTCCAAATTCCAAAGCCTTTACATTTTATAACGAGATGTAATTTTTAGTATTATATTTTGAATGTGCTAAATATTTCAACTACTAAATAGTTCACTATAAATGTTTGTTAGTCTTTTACCTTTGGTTTCTAAATGACACGTGACTAGAAGGAGTTCGTCACAGTTGCAACGACCCTTCATTTCAACTTTATTTCGTGAGCTCTTGGAACTTTTCTTGTTGTTACTAGAATTATTACGATTAATATTATTACTATTGTTGTTGCTATTTCCAGTAGTGGCGGTACTGGTGTCGTCACTCGGAGAACTCCGGTCTCCAGGACTACAAATCCCATCATCTTCATCTTCATCCAGGTCTTTGAGACTCACTGGCGTTTCAGCCGAGGAAGATGTCACTTTATGGTCATCATCACAAATATCAATGTCTTTTTCGCAGTCACTTTCCGAAAAATCCTCAGTCTCCGAACCACGATGTGATGGGGAGTCATGAGAATATGTACTGTGATTGTTATTGTTATTATTATTGTTGTGGCTATTGTTGTACCGGCTCCGATTATTGCAGAGTTTGCCTGTGTCAAAAAATTCAAAAATAAACATTGTATTATATTGTTTTCATCTAGATTCTAGATCAGCCTGATTTTTTCTATTTCTTTTCCTACAAAATCTTGTAAGATTTAAAACATTTTTCACATTATAAATCATACTTTGAAACTATATACGACTTAATTAGCTAAAACATTTAGTGAACGAAAGTACTACAATTTCCAACAACTCGTGAAAAAGGCATCCACACATGCGAAACTTTACCATGCCATGTGCGATGTGCGCCTATAAAAATGAGCTGCCGGGCCTATAGTTTTAGCACAAAGTGAACAGCGCTTCGGCAGCGCCTGTGATTTGAATAAGTTTTACCAAGTAAATTATAAAGCCTGACTGTTTTGTTTCTTTCTAATTTACACGGGATCAAATTGGAAATCAATCCGGATTCTTAAGATACTTTGCAATTGGAAATTATTTAATTTTTGACGATTCAATATTCAATGAAAAACAATGTTAAAACAGGGAAAATGGGATTTTTACCTATAGATTTTGTAGGACTATCATTAAAACTGGGTGTTGAACTTTTACTGGAAGTATCTTTGGACATAATAGCCGCGATTGAAAAATCGGTACGAGGCCGAGTTGATGCCACAACAGGTGAATCATCCATTGCGGCGGGCAGCATATTGTTGTCCGAAATTTTGACACAATTACTTAAACCTTCAGTTAGGCACATACATACACTATTTCCCAACTGCCAAACAAAATGTCACAAAACTCGTATTCAACAATCCTAACAATCCTCAGAAATTCCAACCAAACTTCAATATCAGTTGAACATTATAAATCCCAAATCTTTTGCACTGTTTTTCTTGTTTTTTTTTTAATATTTTAGTACACAAATAAAACACTTTTATTTTATTCTGTGTTTCTTTTAGATACATCAATCTAGAATCTAGAATCTAGAATCAATTATTGCACAAACAACAAAGAGATGGTCACAAAATTCACGTTGATTATTCACTGTTGTTTTTATGTAATATCCAAAAATCCAAAATTATATGGAACATGAAGCTGAAGAAAATCCGAATGGAAACCGAAAACCGAAAGTTTTAAAACAAGTAAAATTCCAGTCGCATGAAATTCCACATTTTCCACTAATATTTTTCAATAGGCGGTGTTCAAAACAAGTGAGAACTGAGAATTGAGAACTATTCAGGAACGGTTCCGATAGTACTTGAGACTAAATTGAATTGCAGTGTTAACTCAATCACACTCAGCTAGTCATCGTCGTTGTCATCATATAAATTTATGTAGATCTGTATACTGTATACTTGTGTGTGTACGGTGTACGTATTACGTATGTATGTCTCAGTCTACCGTCTAAAATCACATGTGTATGTACGTGTAAACGGATATATATAACTTTTAAGTGTGTATGTGTGTGGGCTTGTAGACTGTAGACTGTTTACAATGTGATATTAGTTTAGACGATGAATTCTATAATTCTCGGTATTCAACACAGAACAAGAGGTAGTTGTAGTAATATTTAACGTGTGTGTATATTCCTATTTGTATTGGTATTTTGTACGAGAGGACCACAGACAGAAGGAGAATGAGAGCCAGAAAGAGCGTAAAAATGTGTTTACATTTTCGACTGGTGCCTGTTGTTTTCTCTAGAGTAACTGAATATCGACTGACGAAGCAGACCAAAAATATATCGCGCAAGCCAGATTTCTACATTACCATCTCTTCGGGCGGTACTCGCAAGAAGTGGGAGGAGAGAAGGCGGAGACTTGCGACTTCGTTGTCTGATTGACACTACCAAGTACAACCAAACAATGGACATGTTGCCAAAGGCGTACTAGTTGAAACATACCTGCTTCTCTCCTCTCCTCTCTTCTTCTTCTCACTCAATCTTTACTATTTTTCTACTTCCAATTCTACTCCTTCTTCCATCGTCTCTCTTGTCTTGTCTCTTGTCTCAATGTGTCTCTACTTTGTACAATATGCAGTGTATATTGTACATTGTATTTGTATATTGTATTGTATTTTACACTGCCTTCTCTTCATATAACTTCAACAAATTCAAAATATGAGTAATTGATTAGAACCTGAACAACACACACACACACACACCATCAAATAACATGAAAATAAGTGCTTCTCTCTACACTTAAATACATAATGCAGCACATTTAGTATTCATCATCTTCATCATCATCAGCGCTGCTCCGTCATTTATACGTACAGCGTACAGTTAAATGACTCTAGATTGCGCACACAATAACGGAGAACAGGATACTCAAATCTCAAGTCTCAAAGCTCAATTGTATCGTATATTCTCATATTGCCTGTTATTTGTCTCTATATTCTGTAGTGTGTATAGTTTGTACCTATCGTTTCTTTTATTTAAACTATTCACGATTTCCTTCGACACGTCCATTTATGCATATAATCCCTGTGTAAGAAAAAAAACAACTATACAAACTCACCTGTCTTTACTTCAACAAACGACTCACTGAAAGCCATTAATTAGCTCTTCATTATGCCACAGTATTTCCATCCCCCTTCTCTCGTCTCGTTCATCTCTCTCTCTCTCTCGCTGTCTCTCTTGAAGTCAACACATGAAGCAAAGTCAAACATTGGCGTATAAATACATAAGAAATGAGAATCACTTTAATATAATATAATCCCAATCATGATCAAATCAAAAGAACAAGGAGGAGGAGACAAACTCAGTCACTCACTCACTCTTTCACTATAACTCAACTACATAATACATACCAAATACAATATACCAAATACAAACACTCGTAGGTTTGTGAACGGATTTGAATGAACTATCAACTTACATGTTACGCACATTCATAGTTTTTCTCCTTCCATTCATTACTCATACACAAATAATACACAGTACACAATACACAGTACAATGAGGATGGATATTATATGTCTTTTCATAACATATAAATAAAAGAACCAAAGTGCATTGCCACTGCTGAGACTGAAATCCATTTCGTCAATATTACTTTCAATAGTCAAGATTCAAGTCTGCATGTATTTCAGACAGGAGGAGTGAGAAGTAATCATCAATATTCAATATTAAAGATGATATTGCTTATTATTCATTATTCATTACTCAAGGATCAGTTTAATCAGTACCAATGCAAAACAATACAATACGGATATTTTTCACCTTGAACATGTTAATACTCCCATTGGAAATATATTTGGTGATTGGTATTTGAAAGAAGAAGAAAATGGTTGGAGGAAGAAACAAATGGTTAAAATAACTGTGAGCTGTCTCTGTTTCTTGTTTCTTGGCTTTGTCAGATTCATCTTGTTGATTTCAACTGGTAGTTATGAAGTATGGCGAATGAAGTATGGAGAATGGAGAATGGACATCAACAATTAGACATCATTTGCATGTCTATGGTTCTCTATTAATTTCTCTCCTGCTTTTAAAAACGCTAAACATAATGAGAAGTGAGACTATGAAAAAAGAGCTAATTATACTGATTGGGTAATACAATTATGACCACAAGAGAACATTTTAGCCTTTGTACGATATGTAGACGAGTTCAATGCATTTGTGCATTTCCATTGGTGTACTTCATATTTGTGCTCTCTTATCTTCAGTTACATTCAGGCATTACATTCAGGCACTCCGCCGTCATTATTATTATTAAGTTTCCTCGTCAATGTTCAATTAGCGTGATTCATGAACAGAAAAGAAGACGAAGAATTATTTCACAACTGTATGTATACAAATCGACAGTGCCGATGGTTTAGCTCACGAAATGCTTCTATTATTATTATTATTTATTATCTTCTATTTGTTTATTTAAATGCAAATGAAGGTAATCAAATCTTTTAGAAGTCTGACAACTGACAAGAGAAATTAAGAAGACGGAATAATATAACGTATAACTAAATGCAAATTTTTTACTTGCGTAATTTTTATTGTTATTATTATTTTTTATTGCATACTAAATAGCATGATTTAGAACTTGGAACGTATTTATATTTTAAAGAGGAAAAGGAAGCAAAGTTTGTTCATAATTTTATTTTAAAAGGAGCGAAGATAATCGATATAAATACAGAGAATTAACTTTTTAGTGAATGAGGATTTTGAATATGGTTGCACAGAATGCAGAAGCAATGATATTTTCCAGATAATACCTTTGTCTTTAAAAAGAATCGTCATGCATAATTTCGATAATAGGTTTAAATTTTTAAATGGCATAAATATAAAATAAAAAGGGAGAGGGCAGACGCTGAGCTGAGACCTTGGTTTTTTATCTTCCATTTGGATTTGGATTTTTTTAAAGTGTTAAGCTTTTTGCTATTTTCAGCAAAACGTGTCGCTGAAATATGTACAAGAGCGAGAGAGAGAGAGAGAAAGATTCATCATCATCACCATCAACTTTCAACTATCATCGTCATAATATTCAGGATTTAGTATTGTAGAAACTACAGTAGATATATAGAAACAGCGTGGCAAATGATTCTAATGAAAAAAAATGGTCGACAAATATTTTACACTTTCCGGGCCATTGGGATTTTGCCTTTGAGCATTGAGCATTGAGCACTGAGAACTGAATTGAGAATTTTAAAAGCTTAAGGGAAGGAAGAACAAGTAAATATTTAGCTCCCATGAAAACATACAACCCACACACAAGCATACTTGATATGGGTAATTAAAAATTTAAACTGTATCGCCAGCATTATATATTATATTTACACAGATACAGGCTCAAGATAAAAGAGAGAAGATGAATAGATCGACTAATGAAATGTACACATTACACATTATATTTTGACATGGACGACTAAAACTGATGCCAATGTGATGATGATTCCATGGTTCATGGTTTTAAAACATATTGCGCGGTTATCTGCTAGCAGCTAGCTATTAGCAGTAATTTAACTCATACACATATTTTTGAAACACTTGAGTAGCTTGCATGTGCTTTGGTTAGATTTGGTTTTGATTTGATTTGATTTGTTTTTCCCCTTTTCCAAATAGGTTTATGTTTGTAGTTTGTACACATAACGCATAACACATTCACATTATATGGAATGAACTGTTGAGTCAAACGGCTGTCGTTAAATGTTAAACGCTAAATAAAACCTTAGTTTTTACTTGACATTTAATAGTAATAGTGGCACAGAAACGTAGTGACATAAAGAAAATCGTATATACGTATATAGGTTTGTGTTTTGTGTTTTGTGCTTGACTCATTTTTAAACCAAAACTGTTCACTTGTGTAAAATAATATCAAGTATCTATGCATTCATCTATGCATCATGTCTACTCTTTGGTTTTGGTCTCAATTTTTAAAAAATGATATGCACTTACTTATGTACTTCCAGCTTCTAGCTTCCAGACTTCCAGACTAAAACGCAAGAGACAGACAAGAGCGCAAAATGGATAGAGAAAAAAGATACGCACATAGATTTTGCTCATTAATCTCTCGTCAATGGTTTGTTTGACGTCCATCCCTTTTCATCCTATTAGGAAGCGTGAAAAGCTATGTGAGGTCGAAGTGAGACGAAAGAGAAAAAATAGCCGCCTCACACATTACAGTGACTAAATCTGTATACAAACACAAAACAGTGTGAGTGTGAGTTAGAGTTTAGAGTGTGAGTGTGTTTATGTTTCACGGAGAGTGGGAAAGAAAGAGAAGGAGAATGTAAAGTAGCTCATACGTGCTCCAGTACAATCACTAAAAAATCACATATTACACCCTACAAAAATCCCTTGAGATAATTTATAGAAATTCTTCAACATTTTCCAATACTTCTTCTCCTATATTTAATATTTACTACCTAATATTTTTTGGTAAATTGTACAAGCTCAATTCTCAAGCTCAAAAATCAAAACTGTAATAAAAATCAGCAAAATCTTAGCTTTTTGTAATAAAAGCTTCTAGTACACTTTTTTTGACTAGGCTCATTCGTCATTTGTTTTTTTTTTGTATATTTGTATATTCTAACTGTTTTAGTGAAAATGAAAATGAAAACGACCTTTGAATCTTAGAATATTAGTTTGAAATTTGTGGACTGTGGCTTTAAATAATGCTTTCATAATGCATTCACTATCGAGTAGAGACTTGTATCTTGTATCTAAAACCTTAAAACTCAAAGATCAAAGCTCAAAGCACAATACATTAAGCATGAGTATTTTTTTGTTTTTAATTTTTATCAAACTATTTACTATTTACTTAACATGTCGTGACTTTGACTTTTAACTTTTAAGTGGTAATTCGTGTAGAAATCAAAAATCTGCATAAAATAAAGGTAGCTATGTTCCCATTCACCTCTTTAATTATGCTAATTCTTATCCAGTGCTCAATGTCGCGTAAAATCCATTAACGCGGACATTGCATGTACAATGCAACAATATACCTTGAGCATTTTCCAGTTTTCAATAGTCCTTTTTAGATAATCTCCATCATGAATTTTGAAGGCATGTGTGGCTTTAGTTTAAAGTTGGAGCAGAAAAAGTAGAATTTCTTTCTTTCTTTCTTTAGTCAACACGACATTACATAATGCATACTACAAGCAATATCTGTATGCACATGCACTATGTAAGTAGAATTTTCAAAACTATGTCTAATATCTAATATCTAAAGACACTATATAACTAGAGACTATAGTTGCAAATGACTGAGAGAAACAAAACAAAAAGGACGTAATTATAAATGTACATGTGGATTGTGGAAGTGGACGTGCATGTGTGTGGTTAGATATGGAAACTCCCAACGTGTCCAATTTCTAACACTCAACTTGAGCCTCAACTCTAGAACTCTGTTTGAGTTGCTTCATTAAAGAGCAACAAATTTCAGATTTGAAAAACGCCTGAATTGAAACTGACTCGGACCGTCTGTCCACTCCTCTTTTCTTCTACTTTTATATTCTCTCTCTCTCTTCTTTCTTTCTTGGTTATTCGTTATTCGTGCAACCTCTAAATCTAATTCTATTATTGTAATCAATTGGACTGGATGAAGTAGTTGTAGTTTGTAGTCTGCAGTCTGTACTGCACACTCTACGCTCTATGCTCTAATCCATAATCCACAATATGTGTACAATTACCTATTATACATGTAAAATGAAATGTAAAATGGGGAATGTAGAAGGTGTACTTGTTTTGTTGTATTATTATTGTTCCTGTTGTGTATTGTGTATGGTGTATGAGGCATGAGGCACGGGGGTATGTATATGTTAGACGCAATATCCTTACCACCGTCAGTATACAAACTGTCCAGTCAGTATGCTTACCAACTAGACA